>PVIY010003467.1:50394-113021 GCA_004026745.1 Myrmecophaga tridactyla
TGACTATAATCATTGTATATTGATAAAGGGGACAATTCAAGAAGATGTTACAATTATAAATATATGTGCACCTAACCGCTGAGCACCAAAATATATGAAATAGATGCTCACATTTTTAAGGGAGCAATTGACTATTCTGCATTAATATTAGGAGGCTTTAAAACACCACTTTCAATAATGAATAGAGTGCCTACTCAGGAGACCAATAGGTAAATAGAAGACCTGAATGACACTGTAATCCAGCTACACCTAATACACATGTATAGAACACTTTACACAACAAAAACAGAATACACATCCTTCTGGAATGCTTTTGGATCATTCTCCAGGATAGAACCTATGTCAGGTCACAAAGCAATTCTCAACAAATAGGAAAACACTGTGATAAAATAATGTATGTTCTCTGATCACAGCAGAATGAAGAAGATAAAATCAATAACACTGAATCTGACCATGACAAGGAGTAAAGGGCTAAGAAGATTAGTTGAGGCTATAATGGGGGAAAACTTCCCAACCCTTATAAAGGACATAAATATGCAAGTCAAAGAAACTCAACAAACTCCAAATAGAATAAAACCAAATAGGACTCCCACAAGACACATATTAATCAGTCTGTCAAATGTTGAAGAGAAGCAGAAAATCCTGAAAGTGACAAGAGAAAACAGTCTACTACATACAATGGTAACCATATGTCATGGTCAGGTTCATGTGTCAACTTGGCCAAGTTGTGGTACCTGTTTATCTGGTTGGGCAAGTGCTGGCCTGTCTGTTGCAATGAGGATATTTCATAGAATTAGATCATGATCACGTCAGCTGCATCCACATCTGATTCCATTTGTAATCAGCCAAAGGGGAGTATCTTCTGCAATGAGTGATGCTTAATATAATCATGGGAAGCCTTTTTAGGAGGATTCAGAAGAGACAGGCTCTCTTCCTGCTTCAGCTGGCGAGCCTCTCCTGTGGAGTTCATCCAGACCCTCCATCAGAGTCATCGGCTTCACAGTCTGCCCTGTGGATTTTGGACTCTGCATTCCAGTGGTCATGTGAGACATTTTTATAAATTTTATATTTGCAAGTGTTCTCTGTTGATTCTGTTTTACTAGAGAACCCTAACTAATACACCATATAAGAATGAGTTCAGACTATTCAACTGGCATCATGAAGGCGAGAAGGGAGTGGCATGATATATTTAATACCCCCAAAGAGAAAGACTTCCAGCCAAGAATTCTATACCCAGCCAAATTGTCCTTCAAAACTGAGGGAGAGATTAACATTTTCATAGACAGACAAATACTGAAAGAATTTGTCAAAAGACTGACACTAAAGACATACTAATGGGAGTTCTGCCAGTTTAAAAAATAAAGACAGAAGAGGGGGTCTGGAGGAGGGCACAAAATTGAAGAGTACCTGTAAGTGTAACTTAAAGGATAAGAAGAGAAAGAGAGAAAAGAATATAAAGATCTGACAAATAAAATTCAAAAAATAAGATAGTGGATTCAAGAAACACCATTAAAGTAATAATTTTGGATGTGAATGGACTAAATTTACCAATTAAAAGATATAAATTGGCAAAATGGATTCAGAAACATAAGCCAGCTATATGCTGCTTACATCTTAGACACAAGGATATAAATAGATTGAAAGTGAAAGGATGGAAAAAGATTTTCCACGCAAGTTGTAACCCAAACAAAGTGGGAGTATCTATACTAATATCAGACAAAATAGACTTTAAATGTAAAGACATCATAAGAGACAAAGAAGGACACTATATATTAATAAAAGGAACAATTCACCAAGGGACAATTCACCAAGAAGATATAACAGCCATAAATCTTTATTCTTCTAGTCAAGGAGCTCCAAAGTACATGAGACAGACATTGGCAGAACTGAAGGGAACAATGGATATTTCAACAATAATAGTAGAGGACTTCAATACACATCATGCTCCTTTATAGATAAAACAATCAGGCAGAAAATCAACAAAGAAATAGAGAAGTTAAGCAATTTGATAAGTGAATTAGACTTGACAGATATATATAGGTCATTATAACCTAAAACACCTGGATATATTTTCTTCTCTAGTGCTCATGGAACATTCTCAAGGATAGATCATATGCTGGGGCACAAAATAGGTTTTTATAAATTTAAAAACATTGAAATTATTCAATGCACTCTCTTTGATCATGGAATAAAGCTCGATATCAATTACCATCAAAGTACTTTCAGAGATATATGGGGATTAAATAACACACTCTTAAACAGCCAGTGGGTCAAAGAAGAAATTGCTAGGGAAATCATTACCTATCTGAATATGTATGAAAATGAGAATACAACATATCAGAACTTATGGAAGGGAACAAAGGCTGTCCTGAGAGGGAAATTTATTGCCCTAAATGCCCATATTAAAAAATAAGAAAGAGTAAAAATTGAGGACTTAATTGCTCACCTGAAGGAATTTGAGAAAGAATAGCCAACTAACCCCAAAGCAAACAGAAGAAGAGAACAATATGGATTAAAATAGAGTTAAATGAATGGGAGATCAAAAGAACAATAGAAATAATTGACAAAACCAAAAGTTGGTTCTTTGAGAAATTCAATAAAATTGATGGGCCACTAGCAAGACTGACAAAGAGAGGATATAAATAAACAAGATCAGAAATGAGAAAGGTTTTGTGACCACAGGCCCTGAAGAAATAAAAGAAATCATAAGATGATACTCTGAACAACTATGTGCCAACAAACTAGACAACTCAGATGAAATGGACAGATTCCTGGAAACACACAAACAAATTACACTAACTCAGGAGGTAATAGAAGATTTCAACAAACCAATCACAAGTAAAGAGATTCCATCAGTAATCAAAAATCTTCTTACCAAGAAAAGCCCAGGGCCAGATGGCTTCACAGGGGAATTTTATCAAACATTCCAAAAAGACCTAACACCAATCCTGCTTAATTTTTCCAAAAAAGTTGAGTAAAAAAGGAACACTACTTAACTCACTTTATGAAGCTAATACAATTTTAATATCAAAACTGGGTAAAGATGCTATAAGAAAGGAAAACTACAGGCCAATCTCCCTAATGAACATAAATACAAAAATTCTCAACAAAATACTAGCAAATCGAACCCAATAACACATTAAGAGAATTAAACACCATTACCAAGTGGGGGTTTACACCAGGAATGCAAGGATGGTTCAACACAAGAAAATCAATTAATGTAATACAGCACATTAACAAATAAAAAAGGAAAAATCGCACAATCATTTTGATTGATGCTGAAAAGGCGTTTGACAAACTTCAATATTCTTTTCTGATAAAAACATTTCAAAAGATAGGAATCAAATGTAACTTCCTCAGTATGATAAAGGACATATATGAAAAACCCAACTCAGCATCATTCTCAGTGGAGGGAGATGGAAAACTTTCCCCATAAGATTGGGAATGAGACAAGGATGCCCTCTGTCACCACTATTATTCAACATTGTACTAAAAGTTCTAGCTAGAGCAATCATGCAGGAAAAAGAAATAAAAAGCATCCAAATTGGAAAAGAAGAAGTAAAATGTTTGATATTTGCAGATGACATGATACTATACTTGGAACATTCTGAGAAATCTACAACAAAGTTACTTGAGCTCATAAATTCAGCAAGGTGGTGGGATTTGACAGTAATGTGTAAAAATCAGTAGCATTTCTATACACAAGCAGTGACCTAGCTGAGGAGTCATTTAAGGAAAAAATTCTACTCAAAATAACAACTAAATGAATCAAGTACCTAGCAATGAACTTAACTAGGGGTGTAAAAGACTTGCACAGAGAAACTACATAACACTGCTAAAAGAAATCAAAGGAGATCTAAATATGTGGAAGGATATTCCATGGATAGGAAGGTTAAATATAGTTAAGATGTCACTTCATATCCAAATTGATCTACAAATTCAATGATGTACCAATCAAAATTTCAACAACCTACTTTGAAGACTTGGAAAAGCTAGTTATCAAATTTATCTGGAAGGGAAAGAAAATCTAAATAGCTAAAAGCATCCTAAAAATGAAGAACAGAGTGGGAGAATTAACACTTCCTGACTTTACAACTTATTATAAAGCCATAGTGGTCAAAACAGCATGGTACTGGCACAAAGATAGAAGTATTGACCAATGGAACTGAATTGAGACTGCAGAAATAGACTATCAAATCTATAGTCAACTGATTTTTTACAAGGCCCCCAAATCCACTGAATTGGGTTAAAATAGCCTTTCCAATGATGGGCATGGGAGTACTGGATATCCATAGCCAAAATAATGAAAGAAGACACTTACCTTACACCATACAAAATTAACTCAAAATGGATCAAATACCCAAATATAAGAACTAGAACCATAAAGTTTTTAGAAGAAAATATGGGGAAACTTCTTCAAGACCTAGTAAGAAGAGGCAGCTACCTAAACTTTACACACAAAACACAAGCAACAAAAGAAACAAATAGATAAATGGGAACTCCTCAAAAGCAAATTCTTCTGCACTTCAAAAGAATTTGTCCTATTTGGTGAGGGTGTGTTTATTGGTTAACTTTGTCTTGGGAATAAGAAATTATCTAAAATTAAAAGTGTTGATGAACTATAGACTTTGGGCATTATACTTGATGCCTAATGAATGCAGGTGGCTGAAGGATGTACTGACTGAGAAGTAGATTGGTGAATGATGGCATATACATATGATCAATTATTGTGCTGCTACAAAAAGGAACAAAGTCATGTGGCATGCAACAGTGTGAATGAACCCATGGGACATTGGTGAGGCAAAATAAGTCAGAAATGAAAGAACAATTATTGTATGGTTTCTTCTAGAACATGCTTATAAAAAAAAAAAAAGCCGAGGCACAGATTGTAAACTCTTAAAGCAGACACTCTTAGTCTGGAGTCGTAATTATTATTCCTGAATTTTGAGAGGCTGTTTTATATATGTATAACCTGGTATTTAGAGATAAGAACAAAGCCGACCAGGTCAGGATTGTAATACAGAACATAGGATTAAGGAAGATATCATATATATTTTAAACTACACCTACTCTTTGAGACCAAAGGAAAAAATGTTTATTTCATCTGGATCCTAAATTTTCTGTAGCATATAATCTAACTCAACTTGTCTGTATAGTTCATTTGAACAATCAAAACACAGGGAGCACATAATAAGAATGAGGACCTTTAATCCTGTATAGTTTATGAAATGCCAGGATACATCATAAAATATATTAAGTAATCAGAAAGTATTGACAAAGTCACTTAAGGGATGGGAGAAAAAGTATGGAACTATTAAATTTTACCACCAGGGAAACCCCTGATACTATGTCAAACATTAGGGACACCCAGATCAATAGGCCAAGCCCTTAATCCTGAGGCTTACTCTTGTGAAGCTTATGTGGGAAGTGGAGAAGCTTAACCTACCTATAGGCATGCCTAAAAGTTACTTCTGGAGGACTTCTTTTGTTGCTCAGATGTGGCCTCACTCTCTCTAAGCCCAACTCTGCAAGTGAACTCATTGCCCTCCCCTCTACATGGGACATGACATCCAGGGGTGAAAGTCTCCCTGGCAGTGTGGGAGATAACTCCCAGGGATGAATTTAGCCCTGGCACTGTCAATCAACAATTCCATCCTGACCAAAAAGGGGAAAAGAAGTATAGCTAATAAAGTATCAGTGGCTGAGAGAATTCAAATAGAATTGAGATGTCACTGTTATGCAAACTTCAATTAGACATTGCTACCAATCATAACTTGCCAAACTTCAACCAAAACCATTCTAGCCAATCCTAAAAAATACCTAGGGCAATATATTAAATTCTACAAAGATTTCATGCACCAGTTCCATGCTTACATTCCAGTAAGACACAACTTCCAGATGGGTCCCAGAATCAGATAAGTCCTGAAACCTGTAGGGTTCAGTCTCTCTGGAACATCAGCTTGTTCCATTTTCTTATCCCATATTATTGACAGCCCCTTCCAACATGAAAAAGTTAGAATGATCATAGCCTAAATACCCCTAAAGAGTGGGACAGAAAGAGCAAAGGTGATGGTGGGGTTATACAGAGAAGGTAGGATTTACCAAGTAAATATAATTGCTGAATCATTAAATTGATGTTTATTTTAGTCTCCAGTATCTTTGAGCACCTAGAAGTAAAAATCTAAAATTGTGGAACTGTAAACCATGACAAACTCTGAAATCTATTCTACAACTAATTGTTGTGCTGTGCTTTGAAATCTATTGCTTTTTTGTATGTATGTGATTTTTCACAACAAAGGAAAAAAAGTCAATTATTACAATAAAAAATATTCCTTCTAGCCTCCTGTGTTCTGGAGCAGCTAGAAGGAATAATCTGAAATGATGTTATGGTAACCCAACACAAACTATGGACAGACAAATCTGTTCTGTATGTAACTAACTCTAAAGTGTTTTGAAAACTATTGCTTTTTTCTTTCTTTGTTTTGTATATATGTTATATTATACAATTTAAAAGGTTTAAAAATAAATAAATGAATAAACAAGCAAATAACTACCCCTTACCACTTATCTCACATTATTTCACCAATTTTAATCACTAACATCTTGTAGATCTTTTGACTCATTTTTATTTATTGTGTGTAGACATTTCTTAGTTTTATCTTAGTTTTATATCATAGTGGGGGGTAAATTGATTCAAAATAAATGTGGTGATCTCACCCATCTCATTCTACTTATGGGAAACTGTCTGTCTTTTATATATTCATTTAATGTTTTCTGTGAAAGGAAAAATGGAAAATGTGTGATAAATGAATTGTGTCAGATAAATTTATCATAACCCAAGGAAGTAGTAGAACTGTGCTACAAGTTCATAACGAAATTAATACTAATTTGTGTGATGTTATGTTTTTCCCAACATGACTATAATTCCTTTATGCCTTATGTACAAAAAAAAGTATTATGTGAATAAGTGTGAAAATTTTAAGTGCCATATTTGTATTTTTAAAATAAAATTGCTATCTTATATTTATTCTTTCATTCTGCCTATATTTGACATTTTTCCAGGATCACGAAATTTTTGTTTTTATGGCTGTGGTTTGACTTTCTACTAGATATTTCATTATTTCTTAAACATTTTTCAAATATTAATACATGCCTTATTCTTATATGAAATTTTTTTTTTTTTTTTGGGCGCACCGCTCCTGGAAGTACTGCAATACCAGGCTGATGCGCAGAGTGGACGGAGCAAGCTCCCACTCCATCTCCCTGCTTCAAAAATCCATTTAATATATTGTCCTCGGATAGAGGAAGCATCAGACACTAAACTGATAAGAACAGACACTACACTTGATCCCAGCCAAAAGGCCGAGAAGCGATGAAATATTTTTTTTAAATAATCATAGTGATAGATATAAATTATTTTTGTCTTGGAGCACATATCCTGTAAATTTTAAGGTTCTTAGGTCTTGTTCAAGTAATACTATGAAATTATTCCTCCATAATATTTCATACTTTTTAATATATTTAAGGTCCACCAAATATTTTTAAATTAATGAATGTGATTTTCACAAGGTTGGATTTCATTTAGATTCCATAATTTTATTCTACTTTTCATAAAGTATTTTTCACATAGTGATATAGCATAGGGATTGCTGCAAGTTATGATTTGTTCACAATGGAGTGGCATGCTTATTTACTTTTCATTGTTCTGTAGTCTAAATCATCCATTAATTCATCTGTGGTGTCATAAAGTTTATGTTCAACTTGAACAAATTAGCTTTAAATATATAGATGCTAAAAACCTACTTCATGTGAATATTGCCCACCTCAATTAATGTCTCTTTACTTAGGGTTTTGTCATTTTAATTAAAATAATTAATTAAAATAACGAAACTTCTCAGAATTATGCCAATAACTGTGTTAAATTAAAATATATATACATATAGAAGAGTAAGTGGCCCTAAATAACTAATATTATCTTTAAAATAAGAATGAAGTTGAAAGATTCATAATTCCTGAACTTAAAAGTTATTAGTCACAGTAATCAAAACAACATAGTAATAGCACAAGGACAGATATATAAACTAATGGAATTGAAGTGGGAGCTCAGAAATTTACCCTTAAATTTATGACCAATTGATTTTGACAACTGAGCAAAGACCACTCAATTAGAAAAGTATAATCTCCTCGACAAATGTTGTTGAGAATGCTGACTGTTCATATGCAAAAAATGAAGGTGGACTCCTTCCTCCTACTTTATTCAAAAAACATCTCAAATTGGATCAAAGACATAAACATAAAAGGTAAAAATATCAAATTCCTAGAAGAAAACATAGAGAAGTTGCTTAGGGACTAATGTTAGGCAGTGGTTTTGTAGACTTTACCTACAAAGCACAAGGGACAAAAGGACAAATAGATAAATGGGACTTCATCGAAATTGTAAATTTTTGGCCACCAAATACTTTATCATGAAATTAAAAGAACAATCTACACAATGGGAGGGAATATTTGGAAACCACATATTCAATAAAGATTTAATATTCACAAATTATAAAGCAATTATTCAACTTAAAAATAAAAAGACAACCCAATTAAAAAATGAACAAAAGGCATGAATAGACATCTCTCCAAAGAAGATATACCAATGGCTAGAAAGCATCTGAAAAGATGCTCAATGTCTTTAGCCCTCAGGGAAATGAAAATCATAACTACAATGACATATACTTTACTCCCACTAGGATCCTTGATACTAAAAATAAAAAACAAAAAAACATACATGTTGGGAAGCTGCAAAGAAATAGAAACATTACATTACATTGCTGATGGCAATGTAAAATGGTACAGTTTCCATGGAAGACATTTTGGTGATTATTCAGAAAATAAGTTTAGAACTTCATCTGACCTGGCAATCTCACTGCTAGGTATATACCCAAAAGAATTGAAAGAAGGGATTTGAACAGATACTTGCAAACAATGCTAATAGCAGCATTATTCACAATGGTTGGAAGATGCCAGCAACAGAAATATCCATCAAACAATAAATGTATAAACAAAATGTGATATATACATACAATCAGATATTATTCAGCTGTAAAAAGGAATGAAGCCCTGATACTACAACAACATGGATGAACTTTGAAGACATCTATTGAGTGAAATAAGGTAGACACATAAGGACAAATATTACAGGATGTTACTGATTTGAAACAATTAGAAATTATCTTTAATTGCAGCAAATGTTCCACACCACTGCAAGATGTTAATAATAAGGTGGTATATAGGAATCTGGATATGTGCATGATTTTTCTCTAAACCCACCACTTTCTAACCGTGAAAAAAAAAAAAGAGAAACATAGTGCTCAGTCTTACCCAAGCTGACATAACAAAATCCAAATGAGTGAGAGAAGAAGCAACTCTGTTTCTAATTTACAACACTCAGCCTTTGAAATTGAACATTGTTCCTCTTTAGGGTTCAAAAGAATTTCTTTAAGTTGAAGTGAGAAGACAGCATTCTTTTGAAAAAACTACAGAGAATTAATTCATTAAGCATCTTTAAAATTTATCTTTTATAGATATCAAATGGGTACCCCAATGTTTCAGGAATGGTTAGACCTACTGATACGTCCCCACAGGCAAATGGTGTTTTCTCTTATTTTTGAAGGGAGAAAAATTGAGGAGAAAGATAGTATTGATAGTATTGATGAAGTGTTTGATTTGTAGAGGACAATTCATCAGTTACATAGCGTGATCAAAGAACGTCATTGGATAACATGACATTTGATCAGAGACTTTAGGAAACTACGGGACTGAGTTCTTTAAATGTCTGAGGTGAAACAGTTCAGGGCAAGGGAACAAGTACAAATGCAGAAGCATGAGAATGCTTATAGATTTTAAAGAAAAGCAAGAAGGCCATGCAGTCAGACAGTATAACAGTCAGGAGGGAAGGTGGGGGTGATGGTGACAGAGAGCTTCCTGGAGACAAATGACGTAGGCTTTGTTAGCCAGATGTGGAGTATGGAGCACTTTACGCAGGAACATGGGATTTCTTAGGCTTTGTCTAAAAAGGACATTCTGGCTGCTGAGTGGAGTGTAGAATGAAACTGGACATTCTGGCTGTACCTGGGAGACCAGTTATGAACCGTTACAGCAATCCCTTTTCCCAAGTATGAAAGAACTGACTGTATGGTACCTTTACTTATTAACATGGAATGAATGAAATAGTTTTATAAAGGCCTGAAATCAAATATTAAGAACAAAAAATTTTTGTAAAACCCTCAAAAAACAGACTTTTCATAGATATCCAAAAGTCTAGATGATGAGTTAGGAAAATAAAATACAAAATTAATTATCTTGGAGAAATAATGGGATATGATCCTATTGTATATAAATAAAATATGAGTTAATGTATAAATAAAATAAATATAGGATCAGATCACTCTTTATATAAATAAATAAATGAAAAATAAAAGCAAAGAAGGACATTTTATCTGTTGTAGTTTACCCTGTTATGTGAAACATGAAACACTGGTATTATAATTCAACAAAATACTTACCAAATTTCTTCTGGAACTGGGCATCTATATCTATACCCATGTGTGGTAGTTAGATTCAGTTGTCAACTTGGCCAGGTGAAGATGCATAGTTCTGTTGCTGTGGACATGAGCCAATGGCATGTGAACCTCATCCATTCCTGATTACATCTGCAGTCGGCTAAGAGGTGTGCCTGCAAGGAATGATGTTTGATTTAATTGGCTAGTGCTTAAGTGAGAGAGCTCAATGTAGCACAGCCCAAGCAGCTCAGCATAACTCTTCTCAGCACTCACAGCTCAGCCCAGGCCTTTGGAGCAGAAAGGAATCACCCGGGGGAAAGTTGTTAGAACCCAGAGGCCTGGAGAGAAGGCCAGCAGAGCTTACCCTGTAAGAAAGAACCTCAGTTGAAAGTTAGCTGCCTTTCCTCTGAAGAACTATATGTCAACTAAATAAACCCCCTTTTATTGAAAGTCAGTCTATCTTTGGTGTGTTGCATTCCTGCAGCTAGCAAACTAGAACACCATGTATGTATGTAGATATGTATGTATGTATCTCTCTATCTAGTTTCCTACTAAGGCTTTTGGTTTTTGTTAGTTACCAATTAAAAAAATTACTTACATCTTCATTAGACTTTTCAGTATTTACTTGTATCTGTCATATGTAATAATTTTCACTTCCTTATTGAAGCCAATTTCTAAAGGTAATATCCAAATTTTGTTTGCTATTTTATTCAAAAACCTTAAAATAATGAAAAGTAAGAGACTTTAGTAATTTTCAACTCAATTATAGTCATAATAGGCCAAGTTTAAAAAATGTATGAGCAACTCTGAAAATACAGTTACAATAAATTTTGGTAGTACTCTCAATTAAATTGTTTTTGTTTGTAAGTTAGTTTCATCATATTAATAAAAATTATGAACATCTAAATTTGTCAAATTGTTTATATGATAATTTAAAACATTATTACTTGAACTTTTAAAAATCACCAGTGGCCTGATATATCAGTTATGATCTTAAAAAGCAAGCAATTTTATATTCAGAATGTGATCCTGAGGTATACTGAGTGCATTCTTCACTAACCCCTCAGCTCATTATGTCTGATATACTAGCAATATGAAAAATAAAATGGTGAATATAAAAAAATGTAAAATGAAAATTGCCACATGAAGTCATGTTTAACTCAAAATTGTGTTTCATATTGTGCCTATCCTTTGTGATAAAGTGCTCTGCATAACTTCCCCAGTAAGAATTAATTGTATATATACATTTTTTTTTCTTTTTTTTGTTTTTTGTTTTTGCATGGACTTGTGAATCAAACCTGGGTGTCTGGCATGGCAGGTGAGAACTCTGCCACTGAGCCACCAAAATGTATCTTTTGATTATATTACTTTGGTGCCTATGAAACCTATTAGTTCAAGTAAAAATTATTTAGTACTGCAAATATGCACATATAAACTAAGGACAACATTTTGAAATTTATTTTAAAAATAGAAATACGATCTAGCATTTGAAAAACAAAATCTAATTTAACATCATTTCTTCATGTAATTCAACTCTAAATTATGTTAAATAAACTGACCTCATTTATAACGCACAAATGCAGTTAACATTTCTGAAATATAATAGCTATTATACCAAAACGAATGAGATTGAAATAGTTATACACTAATATTTTTTTCTTTAAATACCACACAATCATTTCAAAGCAAAAAATCAATCAATAGCTTGCTAGTTAAATATTCCAAAAATAATTATGACCCATAGTTTAGGGATCAATTATGTACAAATATGCAGGTCCCTTCAATATACTTCCTTATTTAATACTCTGAAGTTTTCCTCATTTTACCTGGGAGGAAACAAGCTCAGAAAGATGAAATTACCTGATTAAAATAGAAAATGTAGAATGGGGTCTCACCTTTAGTCTATAACTTCCAGAAATATAGCACTAAATAGTAGAAAGATATAATGGAGCTATTATTATGAGAATGAATTTGACAATTTGCATTTGTGTGTAATTTAAATATCACTTTGTTTTTTAATTCTTATGTTTTTGGCATGAGAAGGCTGTGGGAATTGAACCTGGGTCTCCGCATGGCAAGCGAGAATTCTGCCATTGAACCGCTGTTACACTGCCCAAATATCACTGCTTTTACTCTCAAAAACATTACTTGTACTTTTTCAACACATGAGAAATCTACATATCAGACTTTTAAGAATTTCCTCATTCTCTGGATTAAAGAAGCTAAATTTAAAACTCTCAATCTTTCCTCTGTCTCTCAATTTGAATAGTTTATTAAAAGACAAGTTGTTTGAAGACAAGTAGATAATGCCTTAAGCTATTTTTACTAAAGGACATTTTTAAAGTCAAATATTTATTATGTTAGTAAGTGATGTTCAGGTTTGAATGTGGAAAGCCTCTAGTAGAATAAGTTGAAAATATCTGACTCATACTTCATGTAAGATTAATGACAAATTGTCCAAGGTCTATCAGAGAATTTCAAATACTAGGATAATAGGGATTGTAAATCTGGTTCATTGAATAAGAATATTATTTTCTATATAAGAATACAACCTTATCCAGGAGCCCTATATGACCCAGGATATATGGGGTAATGGTTCTGCTGATCTTTTAATTGGGCAGATATCTCACTCCAGGACAGTTTCAAAAAGCACCGAACATCACATGCACAAGGTAAACATAACATGTCTAAAATCCCACTTTTATCTCATTTGTAACTTTGCACCACTTAGTAGCTACACAATGAGTAAACTAGGAAAAGCAACCTGGAGCAAAGACCAAAGCATCATTCTTACAAGCTTTCAAATTTAGTGTGTACCCTATCTGTTCTAGTTTGCTAGCTGCTGGAATGCAATATACCAGAAACAGAATGGCTTTTGAAAAGGGGAATTGAATAAGTTCCCAATTTACAGTTCTAAGGCCAAGAAAATGTTCCACTTAAAACATGTCTATAGAAATGTCCAATCTAAGGCATCCAGGGAAAGATACCTTGGTTTAAGAAAGCCGATGAAGTTCAAGGTTTTTCTCTTAAGTGAGAAGGCACATGGCACACATGATTAGGGTTTCTCGCTCATCTGGAAGGGCACATGGCCAACAATGCATCATCTGCTAGCTTTTTCTCCTGGCTTCTTGTTTCATGAAGCTCCCCAGGAAATGTTTTCCTTCTTTATCTCCAAAGGTCACTGGCTGATAGAGTCTCTGCTTTTCATGGCTATATCATTTTTCTCTCTCAGAATCTCTCTCACCTTTCTCCAAAATGTTTCCTCTTTTATAGGATTCCAAAAAAAGTAATCAAGACCCACCTGGAATGGGTGGAGACATGTCTCTACTTAATCCAGTTTAACAACCACGCTTGATTGAGTCACATCTCCAGGGAGATAATCTAATTGAATTTTCAAACATACAGTTCTGAACAGGGATAAGAAGAAATGGCTGCCTTTACAAAATGTGATTACAATTAAAACATGGCTTACTGGCACAGCCCTATCCTAATCCCCAATCTAACAGAATTTATGGAATACAGCTAAGGTAGTGCCTAGAGAAATAATACAATTAACTAAATATGTTTATTAAAAAGAGAATGAAAATGAATGGATTAGTCATTCATTTTGAAAACTTAAATAGGGATAAGAAGATTAATTTAAGAGAAAATAAAAAATAAACATAAATGTATAAAATAATGAAATAGAAAACAGAAAATTGATAAACTGACTGTATATAAAACAGCAGAAGCGATAAATATTCACCTAATATAGTGAAGACAAAGGTAGATAATTTAAATAGGAAATGAGAATGAGATAATAGACATAAGCCCAAATGAAATGAAAGAATTATAAGAAACTTCTTTTCTCAATATTAATGAATAAACATGAAATCTTTGATAAATTACAAGGAACATATGAATTACAGAAATGAATTTTAAAATAGAATAGAACAAACAATTAACATATGTTAATGATTTTCAATCCTAGCTGTACTTGGGCTCTCCAGCAAGGTATTATAAATGTCAACTGCCAAGTTCTAACTTGTAATAATTAAATCAGAATCTCTAGAGAGTAGAACAAATTCTCCATTGTTAAACTCCCAGATAACTACTATTTTCAGCTAAGATTGACAAAACAACATAAGTTGAATCATGATCTGGTGGAGCTCAGGAAAAAGTGGGAAAAAAATAAAACATTAAAGGAAATGTTAACAGCAAAGGCGAGAGAGACAGACAAGTTTGGCATCAGTCAGCATTTTAGAATATCATTGTCAATGTGCAGTCAAAAATGTTTAAAGCACTACTAATGATTGGATTGAAAAAAATCTAATTTTGGAAGAACTATTGGATAATCTGCCACCCTGATACACACCACTCAGAGATAAACACAAACATACAGAAATTTGCAAAGAGAGATAAAGAAGTCTGTTATTATGGGAACCAACAGAGAAAATGAGGTCCAACATGCACATAATATATGTTTGTGAAGGAAAGACCCAAATAAATAAAAAAGAAAAAAATTAAACAGTGTAATACAGGAAAAATTTGAGAAAGAAAGTGGAACAAAGTTACAGAATAAAACCACGCACTGCCAGTGCCCCCAAGGGATAATAAACCAGTCATGCTACAGTAAAATTTATTGTATTTCAAAGAAAAGGGCAGAGTCTGGTGTCTATGCCACAAAGTCAAATAAAGTATAAGGAAGGAAATCAATTCTCCTTAAGCTTCCAAATAGCACAAGTTTCCCTTTTAAGGAAAAAAGGGAAGAAAAAAAAAGAATAACCGATGAAATATTCAAGTGAAGAACAAGTAAACTGTTATTGAAAGATAAACTGAACAGTCTACACATTTCAATACATTTCAAAATTGGGGTAACACAATGCCCAGGATTCTTTCTTTGAGACTCTTCTAAAGCATTGCATCAGTTTACTCTCTGTTTCTTGCTATTTGATTTAACAATCAAGATATTTAACATCTCAAGTCAGTAAACACGGCAGATTTTAGTGTTTTCCTACTCCGCTAACGTTCCTGTATCCATGTTACTAGTTTATAAATAATTGCAGTACCTCCAGGCACTACATTAAGACAAACTGATGTTGAAATTTATTGATCATGAAAATATTATTTGTGAAATTCCTACTTACCCAAGATTTCTTAAGTAATTTTTTCTCCTTGGAAGTCTCCCCAAGTACCTTTTTCATGGTTTTGGCTATTTTTTGCCTCTATAGCAATGATTAATATCTCTATTCCAGAACTTAACAATATTTGTTTTATTTTAATATTTATGTATATGTTAAATACAGAACAAGTGTGTGTCTGGTGTCTTCACGTGTGTGCATGGGAGTGTTCACGATGAGAATTCTTATTGTTCATATTTCTCCTAAATAGACACTTAACAGGTGTCTCGAAACTATGTTTGGCTTCATAATGGTAAAAGCTAAAAGAAAACGTAGGCCATGTTCAACTAGGGGTTTTTGAAAATTAGAAGAAGCTTAGTTAATAACTCATGAGAGAATAGATTACCATGTGAGGAAGAGGAATAGCATGCTTGTTGATGGAGAAAAATAGACATAATATTTAAGCTTTAGGGCAAAGCAACAAAAGTTTGCTTTCTTTTTTCCTCAGTCATAAAATTCTGGAATACCTTGAGTGAGATTTGTTTTTCTTTCATATGCTAAAACTGTTTGTTTGAATTTAAGGGAAACAGGCTGATTTTTATTTCAATTCCATGATGCCTCTCTTCTGTTAGACAACAAACTGCCTAAGGAAAGTGAAAGACTTTAATCTTTTATTCATTCATTCATCCATCCACCCATACATCCAATCATTCATCTATTCATTCATTCATCAAATAGCTATTGAACATTTATTTTGTGCCAAGATATATTCTGGGTGCTTGGAACTATTTAATTACTAAACAAAGGTGTCTATCCTCATAAAACTTTCACTCTAGCAATGGGAGACAGAATAATATAAGTTAGTTTTGCAGGGAGTTTGAAGCTATAACAGCTATGGGTAAAAGTCTTAATTGTGGTGCCTACTTCTCCTGGCCTGAAATGCTAAAAGAAATCAGTGTGTCTCACAACATTGTCACTTTCCGTTTTAATGGATTGGTGCTACTGAATGCAAAGCCTTAGCTCTAAAATTTCCAAAGTATATTTAATCTAGAGATATAGTAAAGAATTTGGCTTAGCCCAAAGAGAAGTCTAGCCTATATTTTAGGATGCTGGTAGGAAAACACTAAGATGTGGACTTTCTCAAATGCTGACAGTCTTTATTAGATATGATAGACCCTCAGATAACACCTGATAGCTTGTGCTAAAGAAATGACTCAGGGTAGGGTTAGCAACACCTAAGGGTCTTGAAGGGAGGCTGCCCAGGTCAAGAGATTAACCATGTCATTGGATTCGAGGTTTGGGACCACATGACATCAGCCTGACCTCTAGGGCATGGGGGAGCGGTAAAGACTAGGTTCAACCATGGGGGCTTGATCAACCAATAATGTCTACTTAATGAAGTCTCATTAAGAGCTGGATACCAAAGCTCAAGTGAGCTTCCTCGGTTGACAATACTCTGTGCATACTGAAACTTATAGATACCAGGAACAAAACAAATCTCTCAAGACAATGGAGGCATCTGGAAACCTACCAGACCCCTTCTCATGCATCTTTTCTTTTGGATGGTTCTTATTTTGCATCTTTTCCAGAGATAAATATATCTATGCAGATAATAGGTCTTGCTGAACTATTTGAGCCTTTCTACCAAATTATTAAATTTAAGGGTGGTTTTAACTAACCCCTAAACTTGTAATCATTAAAAATAAGAGTAAATTTATAAGGACCCTTTCCTCTAACTTTATAATTTAGCCATGACTCCTTTCAGTTAGGGTCAGAAAACTTTGGTAGAGCTGGCAATCTGAAGGACTGTGCCCTTAATGTCACATTTTGGGTAACTCTACGTAATGGTCAATATCCTTTCTAAGAAATTGTGCACAGCATTGCCATTTCTTCATACCCAATGTTATCCCTACATATAAAACTGAGAAATATGTGAAAATACTGTACAAATTTTAATTTTAATTGATCTATTAAGGATAAAGAGGGTTTAAAATTCCATGCTCTCACAAAAATCTTCACTGAATGTGAAAATAAATGCATACATATATTATAGGATTTTATGCAATCCGAGGAACTGACTAAGCAGTTTCTGTAAGGCTGTTTTCATTGTGCCTAATGCTGGAGCTTGAAGGTGTTGTGTCTTGAAACGATATTTCTGATTTTGAGGCCCCAAATCATTGTAAATGTGTTGGCTACAAATGTAAACAAATTGAGAAAAACATGTTTTTCTAAGAAATGATAACTAGACATTTACGCAAAGGAATTATATGGACTGGTTTGATGCCAGCCAGACGGGTACTCCTTATAAAAACTTGGTACAGAGGCTGCTTTGGTGAACGTCATGCTGAGGCAGATTGACACTCATTCACTCTGCCCAAGCTTCATTGCCCATGCTGTGGTATGAGGAAAGTCACTGCTGCTCTCACTGCAGCACCGCAATTAGTCCACTTTCAGCTTTGGATCCTTCTTTAGAATCTCCAAGGACCTGGTTCCTGAACCTGCTCGTAAGGGTAACTGCCTGTGGTCCAGTGTTTTTTTAAGACAAATGCATTGTAAAGACTTTGTATCCTCCCTGCTTATATTTTACCTGGATATTGACAACTTGTGATTAAGTAAGCAAATAAATTGCTTTGAAGATTCAAACTGGAATCATGTTAGATCTGCTTTCAAGTATGAAATTTTCTTCCAACTTTAATCTGCTTTCAGTTTGTTACAACTAACTTTGCACAACAGAAGGCCATGGAATAATAGGCAGTCAAGGAATTAAAGGGGAGAGAGAGGAAGGTCAAGGTAGCACCCAGAAGCTGGAGTCAACTAGGGAGAAATCCATATCAGTAATTATTGCCTCTTACCTAGACAGTTGGGAAGGGGATCCATTATTCTGCAGGTAAACACCTACCCCAGGCCTAAATTCAAAGAAGCTGAAAGAGTATCCAAAGAAATGTGGAGAAGTTCTATGCACAACTGCTGCTTCACACCAATAGGGTGTGCCAGCAGAAAAATGGAGATAGGTGTGAGATGCAGAAAATTTCTACTGCTTTAATCTTGCCCTTCGAATTTTGAACAAAATTTTTTCTCATGGCCTATTTTAGCCAGAAATAAATTGAGAAAAGAATTCTTGGACATTCGGTGAAGCCATCAAGCAGATCATTCCTGTTTTCCTTGAGTATTTTCCAAGAGAAATTGGTTGTTATGCCAATATCCAAGGCTATGTCTTCAAATTCATTTGTAAAAATCGATGATAAAGCTTACTTTTGTTTGTTGTTTCTGTACAGAAGGAAAATCACTTACATGAATTCATGCTTCAATTTCAAGTGCATTGTTTGTAATAGTGTTGAGTCAACATTTCTTGCATTTATTTGATTCAAACTCCAGATGAGAAAACTTAGTTGTATTATCATACTATTGCAGAAAAACAAAACACAAAAGGTAAGAAGCAAAAATATTGTGAAATAAATATGTTTATTAAATAACATTACACAAATTTCACTAAGGTGGATGGCCTCCAACTTTTCCAGTTTCTTTGACATTTGGCTAAAGATTTATATTCCAGAGAGGGAGGATACTATAAGACTTTTCCTGGAGTTCTTATTTCTTGACTCTCTGGAACTGATGTCCAAGTTGCATGTAAAATACAAAATTTTAAAACACATACCCAAAACAAGGTTTTACCTTTTCTAACAGCATCATAATGCTGTTACTTTGAAAAATTCTGTTTTCCCCATTGGATAAAATCAAGTGGGACTATTCATCATATATCATGCCTTTTCTTAAGAAGAAGAAAACATGTAGCTCAAGCTAAACTAATCACATTGCTATTGAAAAGTAATGTGTGATGTAATTTATATTAATAATTTATAAGAAGTCACTAATATCATTTAATGTTCAACTAAAGCTTCTTTCATAAAGATCAGATGTAAATATCTTTCGTGTCTGTATGTTAATTGATATTCTGTACATAGTTTATTTGTCTTCTGTCAGTTCTGGAATTGGTAGAAGACATCAGTGCTGAAACAAAGTTATGGGTAGCACATTAAATGAGCCAGAAAGAATAAATACAGAGTGGAATTAAACATGGCCTCAGAGAGAATCAGGCCAAAACCGATACCAGACGAGTCTTGTCAAGAAACTGAAAGCAGATGTTTTATGCTTCACTTCTTGCACAACTGATGCTTTTGTCAGATACCGTTTCATTTGTGTTTACAGTCATCAAATTTGACAACTGTGTAGAGTTGGAGAAATTAGCAATAACATACAGAAAGTCAATTGCCAAAATGACTATTTTGTGTCATGGTCTGTATTTTGGAGAAAATGAAATTGAATGTAATAGCTTTCTAGAGTAGTGTGATCCGGAGAATTGTGTGGAACTCTGTATCCTGACCCTCAGAGGGGATCTATGAAGTCAAAACAATTTTAATAATAATGCTAAAGTGTTTTTTGCTCTTTTTCACTCTGTTGACACTTGCACTAGTTTTGCAAAGGCAGTGGTGAATAAACTTCTAGGCCCTTAGCATGCATCGAGATATTGGGACTAAAGGCTTCTGGTATCATTTTTCACCAACAAGGGCTCATTGCATAAACAAAACTAAACAAGACAAAAAACAAAAGTAACTTTTAAGAAAGCATATATTTCATAAAGATACATTAAAAAACATTTATTAAATACTGACCCTCATGCACATGCATTTTAATACTACCTGTGAAAAAATGTATAGCATGCACGAAGTACTTATGCAAAATATCAGAAAGCATAATCATTGCCTTAAATGAAAGAATTTGTGTAACTGCTTGATTTGAGGACTGTACCAACCACTTTTTAAAATAAACCACAAATTTTACCTAAAAGAATCGTTAAGATACAAATTATGGTTGTATGTGTTTGAATATATGGCAGACATTTTCTCAAAAATGAACTAAGGGAGCCTGACACTTTAAGGAAAACAGCATGAAATTTGAGCTTTAGAGTAAATAATAGAATCTGGAATATTTGTATCTACCACTGTAAGCTTGACAATTTCTAATGATTAAATGGTTTCTGGATGAGATTAATGGTGCCTTGAACAAATAATTTTTTTTTATTATATAATGAAATGTTTCACCATTTGAACACATTTTTTATAATTCAGAGAACCAATAATTTCCAAATGACCAAAGTATGATACAAAATCACACATGAGTAAAATGGTCATTCAAAATGCAAGCTCATTCAGGCTTTTCTAGTTCACATTCCCACATAATAGTACATATCTTGGTAGAGTAAGGTCTGTGTCATGGGATGCATGTCAGTACTGTATATTGGAGAATTATTTTTCAGTAACTATTTGATTTCATGAGGGTAGAAGTATCTTTAAAGAAGTGTATGCATGTGAAGCAAGTTAAAAACCCTCTAATTGAAGAGTAAAAGGGTAAGAAAGTAATAGGAAGAGGGAAAAAAAAGAATCAGATGATTTTTGAACAGCTAGGACCTTAAAAACTAAGAAAAAACATAGTTTCAAATAGAAGAGAAAGTTGACAGAGCCAAATGCTATAGAAAACTTAAGGGTGAATATATTTTTTTGCACATATAAACATAGCTGAATACAATTTTTTAGACTTTCATATTTATTAATTGATCAGTTTCTTCAATTTGGCAATGAAATCTTTCTAGAAAAAGTGGTTGTTTAAAAGAATAAATCAGCCTGAGCTGGAAGAATACCTTAGAGTCAACACTTACTCTTCTACTCAATCTTTAGAAGTTGTCACCTGATTTTTTCCCTGATCTTCCAAAATTTGAACAGCAATGCCTACGTGTTAGAGATAATTCAATTCCATGGAAAGGTATGTTGAGTCCCTAATCCCCAGTACCTCAGTATAGGACCTTATTTGGAAATAAGGTTTTTATTACCTATGGAAAGGGGCAAATTAAGAAGAGGTCATATTAGAGTAGGTTATGCCATTATTATAAAATGTCTGGTATACTTACATGGTAGAATGAATTATGGCCACCTACAAAGACATGTTTAAGTCCTAACATCTTATCCTGTGGGTGCTCACTCATTTGTAATTAGGATCTTAGTGTAGGTCTTAATCATATATGATGGGAGTCCTTCTAAGCAAAGGAAATTTGAAAATTGAAGTACAAGTCACAGGAAGAGAAATAGATCAACCGATGACAGTGGCAGAAGTTGACTTCCAACAAGCACCCACCAAAACACTGCAGACTCCAAGAGCACATGACCTGCAGTTCTAGTTTGCTAGCTTCCAGAATGCAATATACCAGAAATGGAATGGCTTTTAACAAGGGGAATTTAATGAGTTGCTAGTTTACAGTTCTAAGGCCGAGAAAATGTCCCAATTAAAACAAGTCTAGAGACATGTCCAATTTAAGGCATCCGGGGAAAGCTACCTTGGTTCAAGAAGGCCGACAACGTTCAACGTTTCTCTCTCAGCTGGAAGGGCACATGGCAAACATGGTGGCATCTGCTGGCTTTCACGTGGCTCTATCAGGAAAGGGACTCTCTCCAAAATGTTTCCTCTTTTCAAGGATTTCAGCAAGCAACTCCATCTTCAGTGGGTGATGACACACCTCCATGGAAATCATCTAATCAAAAGTTAACACTCACAATTGGGTGGGTCACATCTTCATGGAAACAATCAAAATGCTCCCACTCCGCAATATTGAATGAGGCTCAAAGGGCATGGCTTTTCTGGGGTCCATCACAGATTCAGATAGGCACACCTGCCAAAACTTTGAATTTAGACTTCTAGCTTCCAAACTACTAGCCAATAACTTCTTGTTGAAACCAATTGGTTTGTGGTATTTAGTTACAGCAGACCTGGCAAACTGAGATACGTTACAAGTAGAGGAGTGGAGACACAGATAGGCTAGAGAAGAAAAGATTGCCATGTGAACATGGGGGCAGAGATTAAATTATGCCATTACCCAAAGAATGCAGAAGATTGAAGGCCATCTCCAGAAGTCAGGAGCAAGACCTTGAATAGATTTTTCTGTAGAGACCTCAGAGAGATAATGACCCTTTCAACACCTTGATTTTCAACCTCTAGCCTCCAGAACTGTGACACACTAAATTTATTTTGTTTTAGTCATTCAGTTTGTAGTATTTTGTTATGACAACCCAAGAAAACTAAGACACCACCCTATCTGCTTAAACCAAATTGGTATCATATAAAGATACACTTTGTAACATATCACATAATTCTAAGGAGATATTTGTGTTTTAGAAAATACAGTCTTTGGCTTATTGGTTGGATTATTTAATGATTTTTTTTTTCTCCCCAGCTCATTTTACTATAGAGAGAATGTAAGTCTAACAAAATGACAAATGGCATAATATTGAATCTGTAAAATTCTATTAGTTAGGAATTTATAATTAAGAAAGCAGTCACTGGATCCATAAAATTGTGATTAACTTTCTTATAATGAAATTATCCAAATATCTTCTGAAAAATTAAGACAAACAAAAATAGTAAATAATGGAAACATTGGAAACAGGACTACATAATAAGAGAGTTAATTAAGCAGCATAAGTGATGAATAGATCAACCAGAACTTGAGAAAAGATAAATATTTGCAGATAAACATCAATGCAGATAATTTGCCTTTGAATAGGCAGCTTCAAGCTTTTACTGATTTAAGGTTTTGAGACTCTTACTGTTACACATAGAATATACAGTGATTTTTCCAAAATGTATATGCAAAAACAATTCTCAGAGTCATTCCACATAACTTTCAGTCAAACCAAGTGTTACTGTTTATTAACAATAATATATTTTGGAAGTAAATCTAAAGAAGTAGTTGTTTTTATTAAACCAACATTTTAAAAAACAACACTGATTAATTGAAGCTAAACCCAACTGTTTAAAGTGGGCTGCTTGCCAACTGGCTCAGCCTTTCTTTCCCCGGAGAGAAATATTATATTTTACCTTGGGCAGCAAAATAACTCTTCTTCCCCAGAGTGGGGTCTTCTCTCTGTCTTCTGTAGCTGTTTTTTAATACAACATATTTAAAAAGATGGTCTGGAAAAAAAGGTTGATACAAGACTTGCAAAAACATGAAAAATTGTCCTTCAAACTATCAAAGACTTGAATGAGAAGAAGATTTAGTCACTGATAGTCATGGAAAAAATAATTATAGGTACTGCATACAATCACCTCAAATAACCTAGAGCAAGAAAGAACTTAGTGATTTAGGAAAAGTAAAAGGACAACATAGGGTCGGTGCAACAGTGGCTCAGAATTCTTGCTTGCCATTCCAGAGACCCAGGTTCGATTCCCAAAGCCTGCCCATGTAAAAAAAAAAAGGACAACAAAGGCAGCCAAGGGTGACATCTAATAAGTGAGTTTGAAGATGTATGAAGGATTCAGATTACATAGATTAGAGCTTCTCAAACATTCACATGGACCCAAAGCATGTGGGACTCTCAGTAAATAGAGTCTGATTAAGTGGAGTTCAGACTGAGTTCTGGTATTCTGTTTCCAACATGCCTCTCGGAGATGTCCGTTGATCCGAGAAGCAGTGTCCATGTAAGGAATTACTGTGTCTTGGAAAACTATTGTGGTGACAAAAATAGAGAAAATTGGACTGATTTGGAATTAATTATGAAAATAGCAAGAGTAGTGTAGCTGGTGGATTCCATATAGAAAGTAAAGGGAAGATAGACATAAAGGAAAAGTAAATTTTTTGGTGTGAAAAATTATATAAGTTTTAGTACAATTCTTTGATATAGGAAAGACAGGAGCAGCTTTTGTGCACGGAAATGGAGGGGAAAATCAAACATTCTACCTTAAGAATGTTAAATTTGAACCTAGAGAGCATCCTAATATGTATTCAAGTGGTTAATTAGGTGGTTTACAGCTCTGAAGTTATATAGAGAAATCATTAACACATTACTACTATATAAAGGCTTGTGATTAGGTTAAATTATGTGGGGGATTAAAGAGAGAAGGTGACAATTTAGGGAATTTAGAGCTTTAGCAAAGAGTTAAAGAACAAAGAGGTCTAAGAAGAAATGAACGTACTCACTGGGATAAGAGTACTCCATGTATTTTGGAGCAGGAAACCAAAGGAATTAGTTGACAAGAGAATGGGAGGCACAGAAGTGGTGCTAGCAGAATAAAGAGCTTTTCACTAAGTTTTTTTCTGTAGAAGCTCCACAAAAAAGAAATCAAAGTTAAATGGAGATATGGAGCAAAGGAAAAGTTTTCTTTCTCTGCTTTTAAGATAGGAAAGACTAAAAGTCCAGTGGCATGTAAAGGGATTGCTCAACTAGTGTGAAATAAACTGAAACTCCATAGTAATGGAGAAATTTCTTATTAGCAAAAGGGAATAGGATGGAAATAGAATCAAGGATCTGCTTCCAAATTGTATCAACAGGGAAGACAGAGTGTACTAGTGAATCTGAGAGTAAGTCAGTAGATTTTGCTGTCAGTTAGGTGAGACCTTGGCTCCTTATGATTTTATTTTTCTCATTAAAATATGAGTCAGTGCACTCATTGAGCAGACAATTTGGGAGAATCAACGTTTGAACAAGGAGAGAATGTGAAGCAGTTGCTTTGGAGAGTGGGAAATCAAACTTATGAGGAAAATGTGTAGCATTACTAAGAAATGCTGCTTGCACATGTGACATTCCAGTCATGAATTTAAAGCAAGCCTGGTCAGTATGTCCATGTGTGTATTCATTTATTTCCGGTAATGTTTACTTGCATCCATGCATTCACAGGGAATGAAGCCAATTGGGTTTTCACCTGGAACAAGTCTAAAGTAGGAAGAGAAAAGCACAGGAATTAAAATGCCCACACAATTCCCTTTTGGTCCTGGACCATAGACCATTGACTCCAAATGGAGTAAAGAAGGAGGTGTGGACTTGAGGGGATTCAATGTATGAAACATGCTGAGTTGGAGAAGTTTAAACCAGTGGCACTTCTTTAGTCAGGAAACTTATATTTATTTATTTCTGATTACTCTAAGTCTAATGGATTAAACACTGTTCCTCTACCAGGAAAACCTACAACTACTTTTTATGAGACCTCTGCCAAGATGAGTCTAAATTAAAAGCCTATTTTTTCTTATGCAACTTAGAGCTGATGAAAGTCACAAACTTATTATGAGAAAGAAGTTATGAAACTTCTAGATTGCTTTTATTATTATTGTCTTTACATCTCAGCTGGCGGGCTCAGAATCTTTGAGGGCACAATTCACAAGTACAAAAGCAAAAAATAGACTTATTAAAGAGTATTCAGGTGTCACATTCACACGTCTAGCACTTGATGTTTGGCAGAGTGAGATCTATAAACTCTAAACAACTGCTCTGTTGATAAGACCTTTCCTGCCATAGGAAAAGACCCCATCATACAGGGCAGCAGCCATGATCTCAAAACAAACAGAAACTGCATCTGAGCACCATGAAGTTTTGCAGGTTGTGTTCGCACCAGCGTTCGAGATAGAAATTGATTCCGAGTATGGGTAGGATTGGAGTGATGGGATGTGCTTAGATAAGATGAAAGACAAATTAATTAACTTGTCAAATCCTCTCTTCCCAGACATAAGAATGCAATAGATTCTTGCATAATTAGCTATCGATTCCCAATAGTTCCAAACATCTGTTTTCTTGCTTATCTTGATGTTCCCATTTGTATTTTCAGAGGAACTTGTGAATTAAAATCATTTACACAATAGGCAAATAAAGACTAATGAGTGTTTATAATATTAAATAATTCATCTTACTCTTAAAATTGTATATGTATTTCTAGACATAACATGCACGAAGTGTACTACCATTAACTGTGTTTTTGAAGAGTTAGAATTAGAGATGATTTTATTGTTATAAAATCTATGGTGATATTTAAAGGAATGTGAGAATAATTTTCATGTAAAAATTTTGTTTTTTTACTATTACATCATATCTTTCAATTTTAACAGAAACTTTTAGTAATTTAAAATGAAAATGCCCACTGAAAGTATAAATACAATAGTTTTCATTATATATTTTTTTACCTTTAGTATGTTACATTATTATACAAATATATTCAAAGTTTAAATTTTGAACATTTGTTTTTAAGTCTTTATGGTACTGAGAATAAATTAGAAAGAATAAAATAATGCTCATGATAGAAATAAAAAATATAAAAGTATGTACAGCTCAGGGAAAAAAAGCTTAACTGAAAAAATAAGATAATATTTTAAGAGAAAGATCCACTTAAAATGTGAATAGAATTAATATTAAATACAATAATCATGTATGTAAACTTCCATGTGGATTTGTGCCCCAGCCCTGCAAATGTTAAGGGGCAGCCTGATTTCCATTGTCCTCGGAGAGGTCA
Organism: Myrmecophaga tridactyla; assembly: GCA_004026745.1. Classification (NCBI taxonomy): domain Eukaryota; kingdom Metazoa; phylum Chordata; class Mammalia; order Pilosa; family Myrmecophagidae; genus Myrmecophaga; species Myrmecophaga tridactyla. The sequence continues at coordinate 77,360 of PVIY010003467.1, forward strand.
ATTGTCACTAAGAAAAGTCAGCTAACCCTAGCTGATGTCAGAGCTGCTTACAGATCCAATTATTATCCCAGAGCTGAATGCCTAACAGCCATTGAACAGTTTTCACATGTAAAATATGAATCCAGGAAATGCTATTTCTGAATTTATACCAAGGTAAGTGATTAAAACTTATAAGTGCAAACATTGAAGTTCCAGGAAGAAGGTTGTGGTTTGGGAAGTGTGGGAACAGAAGATAAGGTCAACAATTAAGACTGTATTCCTAATAGAGAATACTCCAAATGCTAGGTAGAAGAAATTGCACATGGAGAATCAGAACCTGAAGCCTAACATTTAAAATATTTTTGTAGAATTCACCAAGCAAGCAAAATACAAACTGTGCACATGCATATACATACCAACATAGATAATACTTCTCTATAAACCCATTAGACTAAATTTTGAGGGTATGGAGATGGTACACAGCCAAATCTTGGTTCCTCAAACAGCTGAGGAGGCAAAAGAAGTTTAGTTATGCTAGCAGGGAGGGGCAGGGGAGCAGGGGAGAATTCTTTCCCAAATCTGTCTCCTGGAAGTGATTTTTCAATGAGCTTTTACACATGTCAGAGACAAAGAGAGATAACCATTTTAGTTAACAGGTGACAGAACTTCCGTATTTTTTTTATCAGTTATTTCCTACTTAGTTTCAGACTTACATCCTCTGTGACACTTGGCAAAGGTGCCAGAAAGCCTGGGGTAATAGATGGAGGTTTATGCATATCTGGAAGGTCTGGGACAGTAAATGAAAACTTATTCACATCTGGGTGCACACTTTACATATACAGATTGCTCCTTTTTATAATTAAAACAAATATATTAGAGAAGTTGTGGGTTTAAGAACAGCCATGCATAAAATGCTGGGTTCCCCCCGTAAAACGCCACACTACCCACATTTGCAGTGTGGTGGAACATTTGTTACAATCGATCATAAAAAATTTGTAATTTTACTATTTTTTAACAGTAGTTACTTCTTTTACAATTGATGAAAGATTATATAAATATTGTCTATAATATACATAGGGGTAGTTTTCCCCTTATTCCTAGCCTATTATTTATGTGTGTGTGTGCATGTCTTTGTTTTCTTGCTTGTCTACACATGCACTGGATAAAGGGAGGGTCAGTCACAAGGTTTTTACAATCACATGATCACACGATAAAAGCTACATGGTATGGAATCATTATCAAAGATCAAGGCAACAGGATTACACTATAGCAATGTCAGGTATTTCTTCTGGCTATTCTAATACATTAGAAACTAAAAATAAATATCTATATAATGAGTCAGTAGTCATAATCATTTGTTCTATCCTAATTTCTCTGTTGCACATCCTCCCTTTCATTTGCTTGTTCTCTCAATTTTCAGGGATATCTAGGAAATGATCATCATAATTTCTTCATGTTGGAAAGGGATGTTGACCTTATGAAGCAGAAGAATAAAACTGGTTGATATCCTTGGAGAGACTGGTACCTCTGTGTTTCAGGGCTTATCTGGCATAGGAACAATATGGAGACCTTAAGTTTCTGAAACAATAAACTTACCTAAGCAAAACTTCTACAGAGACTAAGAACCCAGGGTATCCTTTATGGTTTTTAGGAATACTGTTGATTGGGGCATGGTATACTGCAGCAATTTGTATTATTTGGCTAAAATTTGCATAAGAGTCACCTCCAGAAGCACCTCTCAAGTCTATCTGAAATCTTTAAGCCATTGAAACTTCATTTTGTTTAATTTCTTTTCTTTTTATGGTCAATAAGGCATTCTCAATCCCATGATGCCAGGGCCAGGTTCATCCCTGGGAGTCATATTCTACATTGCCAGAGAGACATATTCTTGGGAGTCATGGCCCATATTGGGGAGGGAGGAGGGTAAGGAGTTTATTTGCAGATTTGGCTTAGAGAGAGAGAGACCACATATGAGCAACAAAAGAGGTTCTTGGGGGTGACTCTTAGGCATAATTATAAGGAGGCTTAGCTTTGCCATTAGAGAAATAAGTTTCATAAGGGCAGGCCTCAAGTTCAAGGGTGTGGCTTTTTTAATTGAGTGCCTAATGCCTCAGAGAGTATCAGAAATTCCCCAGGTGAGGAAGTTTAATAGTTCCACATTTTTCCTCAGTCCCTCAAGGGGACTTTGCAATTTCTTTTTTAAATTTTCTGCCCAAATATGTCTGGCTATTATAATATCTCATTCTCTATTCTAGGTTCCATATAATTAGGTTGTTTAAATAAACTGACTAGATAGATAGGTTAAATGACATAGTGTGCTACAGAAAAATTAAATTTTAGATAAAAAAAAAAGAAATCTCTTCCTTTGGTCTCACATAGGAGTAGAGGCTTTTGTTTTTGTTTTGCATGGGCAGGCACCAGGAATTGAACCTGAATCTCTGGCATGGTAGGTGAGAACTCTGCCTGTTGAGCCACCATGGGCTGCCCAGAAGTAGAAGTTTTAAAATACAGACAATATCATCCTTTATCTTATATTCTGGTTTGCCTTATTCTTAACATGTTTCACTTCATTCATATCTCTAATTGAAGTATGATCTCTTTTTCAGCTTTTTTAAACAGTTGTTGACTTTCAGAGTGGCAGAACTCTAACCTGAATCTCTGGTGTCTCAGAGATACCTAAATTTCCAGTGAACTATGAGATGATACACAAAGAGTACAGCATGTCAGAATTTAGAAACAACATTTAAAACTTAGGAACAGGGCGGGCCACGGTGGCTCAGTGGCAAGAACGCTTGCCTGCCATGCCAGAGGACCCGGGTTCATTTTCCAGTGCCTGCCCATGTAAAAAAAAAAAAAACAAAAAAAACTTAGGAACAGATGTCACTGTTGTAAGAGCTTACAATCTAGAAAACTTTTCAATAAAATTTATTGAACATTCTGTACTCCTTAATCATCAATTGCCCAATCTCTGCCTACTTCCTACTCCCTGATAATCTATGCTCTCTAATTCAATTCTCAGTGTTTGCTCATTAGAGTTTATATTAGTGAGAACATACAATATTTGTCCTTTCATTTCTGGCTTATTTCACTCCACATAATGTCCTCAAGATTCATTCATCTGGTTGCATGCTTCAAAACTGATTCCTTTCTGCAACAGCTCAATATTCCATTGTATGTGTACACCAGTTTGCCATTCAGCTCATCAGTTGATGTACCCTTAGGCTACCTCCATCCACTGGGAACCATGAATAATGTCATGATAAATACTAGTATGCAAATGTCTACACATGTCCCTGCTTTCAGTTCTTCCAATAATGGGTGCAGGATGATACAGCAACCCTAAACTTAGCTTCCTGTGGAATTGACACCCTGCCCTCCAGTGGGGCTGCACCATCTTACTTCTCTAACAACAGTGAATAGTTATTCCTCTGCTCCACATCTTCACCAGCACGTGTATCTCTGTTTATTTTTAAACAGTGTTATGCACCCATCATACAATCCATCTTAAACATACAATCAAGACTCCTTGTCTAAGCACACAATCATGCATTCAACACCACAATCTATATGAGAACATTTCCATTTCTTCCACAAAGAAAGAGAAGTGGGGGGGGGGGAGAAATGAAAGGAAAGTTAGAAATGTCTAAGGAAAAAGGAGAAATAACAACAAAATCCTATACCCCTCCCTTATATACCCCTCTTATTGACATTTAGCTTTAGTTCATTGCTTTTGTTACAATTAATGAAAAAATAATACAATGTTACTGTTAAATCAACACTAGCTTGCATTAGTTGTATTTGTTCCAAATACCATAGGATTTTTAACACCTTGCAATGGTGACATTCATTTGCTCTCCCTCATATAAAGACTGTCTTATATTTGTGCACTGAATCACTGTCATTGTCCTCTCTAGGGTTTGCTAAGTTTTACAGTCCCTGTCTATGCTTTAACTTTCCTTCCAGTGTCATACCTGCCCCTAGCTTTTCACCACGTTCAACCATCGTCACACTTAGATTCATTCATTATACTTTTTTGAATCTTTACAATCAATCTTATTGAATGTCCTATACTTCTTCAGCATCAAATGGCCAATCTCTACCCGCTTTCTATCTCCTGATAACTTGTGTTCTCAATTTTAGCCCTCTGAAATTGCTCATTAATGTTAGTTCACATTAGTGAAACCTTTAATTTCTGGCTTATTTTACTCAATATAATGTCTTCAAGTTTCATCCATGTTGGTGCATGTGTCATGACTTTATTCTATGTTATAGCTGCTTTATATTTCATTGTATATATATGCCACAGTTTATTTATCCATTCATCATTTGATAAACATTTGGGCTGTTTCCATTTGTTGGCAATCGTGAATAGTGCCACTATAAACATTGGTTTGCAGATGCCCATTCATGTCCCTGCTTTCAGTTCTTCTGAAGGCACAGCGATTCTATACTGAGTTTCTTTAGAAACCACCAAACTGCCTTCCAGTACAGCTGTACCATTCTTCATTCCCACCAACAGTGAATGAGTGTGCCTATTTCCCCAAATTCTCTTCAGCACTTGTAGTTTTTTATTCTGATAATGGCCATTCTAGTAGGTTTGTGTGTGTGTGTGTGGTTTTGATTCACATTTCTTTAATAACTAGTGAAGTTGAGCAGCTTTTCATATGCTTTTGAGCCATTTGCATTTCCTTCTATCCATTTTTAACAGGGTTATTTGTCTCTTTGTTGTTAAGTTGTAGAATCACTTTATATATTCTGGATAGTAAACACTTATCTGATATGTGGTTTCCAATATTGTCTCCCATTGAGCAGGTTGCCATTTTAGTTTTCTGACAAAGTCCTTTGACATGCAAAAATATTCAATATTGAGGAAATCCTATTCCTCTATTTCTTCTTTCATTGCTCCTGTGTTGGGTGTAATGTCTGGCATATTGCTTTTTTGTGAGATAAGGCACTCATATTCACAGCCTGCTTACAGTTTGAAAATTATCTTTAAGTGTTACTATCCAATTTCAAAGCGTGTTTATTTTTTTCATGGGCAGGCACTGGGAATCAAACCCAGGTCTCCAGTATGGCAGGCGAGAATTCTACCTGCTGAGCCACCATGGCCTACCCTTGTTTACAGTTTTAAGATTGCATTTTAAAAGTTACTGTTGTAGGTAGAATTTAATATATTATTGTCTGAGATTTTTTAGTGACAATTCCTACTGCACATACAGAACATTGAAGTTAGCATTGGAGAATAAGACAATTTTGACAGTTTATGAACAAGGGAAGGAATGGATCAAATGTGTACTTGGAAGCACCATTCTGGCAAGTGTATGACAGACAATTCTTGATGAGAGAGATTTTAAAATAGGAAGAGCTGTTCAGTAACTGTGGGGACTCAAATGGTTACGAGAAACTGCATGGGGCAGAGACAAGTATACAGACAGAAGAGATGTAATTAAGTTCAGAAGTAGAAGTGACAAGCTATGTTAGCTAATTTATTCAGCAGAGGAATGAGGGGTGAAATACCACTCTGGATTCTGAGCAAGAATAATTGTAGAAATGGGTATCACAGCAAGTCAAATTTCAAAATTAGCAGCAACAACCATTGAAGGAAAGGAATGCCAGTTTTAGACCATATTTGGAGTGAGATGCAGTGGGCTTTTTGGGGGAATGATGCCCAGCAGGCTATTCCAATATGGCTTTTGACCTCATGAGAAAGTCTAAGACTGCAAATGCCAGCAGTCATAAACCTGAAGAAGACAAATGGAAAGTTCAAAGGAGACGCAAGTATACAGAAAATAAGTAGACATTCATGAAATAAGTGAAATGCTCATTTAAATAATTGTAGAACATTTTCACTTTCAGATAAAAATTATTCATTTGTGTCTATGCTTTGTTTTCTTTCTGGAGCCATCCAGCACTAGTAAGGATACAGTAAATCAGGCTCATGATAGTGGTACATCATGTTTTCCAAAAATGCATTCCAAAAGTTTACATTCTGCCTAATTCCTTGTCTGAATTATTTTATAAATATCTGTTCCAAAATAGCCTATTAAGGTTAGTTAGTAAATTATCTCTTGGTAATTTAGTGTTTTCCTTTAGCTTATTTGTGTAATACACAATCATACACACACACACACACACATACACACACAGCATATATTTTGTTTAGTCACATCTATTGATATTTTCATTAATAATTTTCTCAATTTCTCCATATTTTTTTATTGCAAGTACCTGTATTTGCTTTAATGCATAAACAACTCTGCTCAGCCAGAGTCTTTCAGAACATTTCCTACATTTTTTCCCTGTATTTTTTTCTTTTGAATACTTAACAAGGTAATTCATCTAGAGATAAATTTGGTGTTTCATATAGGGTAAGGATTCAAACTTATTGTCTACATCTGCCTTCATTAAACTATTATTTCAGACTGTAAGCTGTATCTGTTAGACTTCCTTTAATATATCAAATTTTATTTACATAATCACTGAATTTTTATTTATTCATTCAAAAAAATTACGTGAATTTTTTTTGTCAGACAATATTCTAAAAGCTGTAAATACAGCAGTGAACAAAACATACAGAAATGATTACTACCATGCATTTTACATTTTATTGCATGGAGATGAGCAAAAGGAGGAAAACTATGAAGGGGGAGGAAAAAAAGAAAAAGTAAGAGGAGGAAAATAAGGAGAAAAGTATTTACACTTTTACAATATGATAGTGTTTTTATGAAGGAAACATAAAGTTGGAGGAGAGATAAGAAAGTGTAGAGAAATGAGTTCAAGAGAGAATGATAGTACAGAATTTGAATTCATTGAATATAAACAACTCAATAAATTTATATGTGGTTATATAGGTTAGTTTACAGGGTTTTTACTTTGTTTTTGTTTATCTTTTTTTTAATAATATAGATGGAATAAAAGGTACAGTGCACAGGATGAGAGAAACAAATTGATAGATTAGGTCCTTGAAGAGGTGAGAGGATATATGATCTAATCATCAAATAGAGGTGCTGGCTTTGATCATGGAAAGTTCACCCAGGGTAACAAAAAAAAATGCTGAATGCATGGTTGCTATGCTTTTCTGATAGCTTCTATTTTCTCAGTCATATAGGAATCAAAGGTATAGAATTTTGGAGTGGTTTGTCATCATCATTATTCTGGTAGTAACAGCAGAACCATGATTAATAGATTAGTCAAATATATACAGTATAAGGTAAAGAATTCTACAGTAACTTTCTGAGAGTGATAATTACATCTTTAAACTTTTTTATTGTATAATATAGCATATATACAAAGTAAAAAAAAGAAAGAAAAGCAACAGTTTTCTAAACACTCTTCAACAAGTAGTTACAGGACAGATCCCACAGTAATAAGATAAAAACATATTTTAGATTTAACCTTTGATTAATGTTACATATATTTTTAAATACATTAAAAAGTATTAAATAACCATCCAAACCTATTCATCCAAACCAACTCAGTGATCAAGAACTCATTGAACATAAAGTAAATGATATTTGTGAGTTCTCTTACTATATGTTACATGCTATGCCAAAAGTTTACATTGATAATTACTGCTAAAAATTAAGAAAGAGTAAGAAACCATTTATTTTTTGCACAGAATATTTAGGATGCTGCATTAAGAAAATGAATAGATCTCGTTATTACATTTTAGAAACATGAACCTATCCTAATATATTACAACAAATTATTTCACTTTTGGACAAAGAAAATAATGTTATAGTTTAAGGTACATATTCATCCTACTTCTTGATTTTTTGATTCCTTTAATACTGAACTTTGTTTCATGTAGGATTAATGATATCACGAGCCAATATGCTACTAACTACATTGAATCTGCAACAAGCACTCCATATGGGTAAACAACAATTCATGTCTTTTAATTTTCTTTTGAACACAATTTTCTACCTGTACTGAAATGAAAATTTATGAGAAACTACAAAGTTTATCGGGAAAGATGATATTATTAGAAGATGCCATTTATAACAAATAGTACTCTTCAGTTAGAGCACATTTGCAGACTGAAGCACAGTGCCTGAAATAAATCAATTCCCAAATGGAAACACAGCCCCTTGAGTTTAAGTCCTTGCTCTTTTGTTACTAATTGTATTGACAGCTGGTAGTTCCTACTCTGAGACAATCTTTCTCCCTTGTTACATATTTATTGAAAGAACCTTGTTGTAGTATTGACCTTACACCATGAGGAAGCAGTGAATAATAGTTAAATTCCCTCTGTTCTGACAGATGGTTTTAGTATTTGGTTTTGTTACCAGCCTTGGACCTCACAGCATATGCAAAACAAAGAAATATTAGCCTCTGACGTGCAAATGAAATGTTGTCTGAACTAAAGCGGCAAAATGACAATCTGCAGACAAAGGATATGTTTAATCCTGGATTTAAACAATAATATATTTTCAGATGGAAGCTAATTTTTCATTATTACACATGAAAAATGAAACAGAGATTAATATGAGTATTGCTGATTTTGGCTGCCAGGCTGAACCACATGTAGCTCAAAAGGCACACATAATTCTAAGCTTAGTTTTCCATGTATAAAATCTTACAAATAAATGATAATATTTATGCTAGTTTGAAAGCATTGTATATCCCAGAAAAGCCATGTCCTTTAATCGAAATTCAATATTGTAGGGTGGAAACCCCTTTGATTAGATTATATCCACAAATATATGGCATGCCTGTTTGTGGGTGTGGTCTTTTGATTAGATGGAGATAAGACTTTGTTCATTCAAGATGGGTTTTGATTAGCTTACTCGAGTCATTTAAAAGGAATGAACCAAGAACAAAGACCAGCAGAAGCCAGACACCTGCCTTCCTAGATCAGTCTTCCTTGAGCCAAGGTATCTTTTCCTGGATGGCTTGGTTTGGGACATATTTATGGGCTTAGAACTGTAAACTTGTAACATAATAAACTCCCTTTACAGAAGCAGCCCATTTCTGGTATATTGTATTTCAGCAGCTTTAGCTAATATAATATTTTGTATTTATATTTTATACAATATTTTACTTAATCTGCATTCTACTTGAAATGACATTTAGTGTATAAGTATTTTTGAAGCATGTATCACATTATTATTTGTGTTATACATTCAACAATCAATAAAATGATGTATTTTAATATGGTATTAATATCAAATGACTGCAGATTATAAACTTTTAAATTACATTCTAAAATATGATTTATAAATAAGAACACCTATATAAGGTATATGTCTTTATACATATATGGTCATTTCAGCTTCAAATTTAAATTAAATTTTCAAGTAAATAATATTGAAAGTCTTTGGTCTAATAGTCCATCCTCATTTCAGCTATTTGGGGATCATTTTATGTTATGTGAACTATTGCAATAATATTTTAGTTTCTGCCCAGGTCTTTTTGTCCCACTCCAATACATCCTTTATAATTTCATCAGAGTTAACTAGCACTAACAGAGATCTATTAATGTCACTTACTTTCTTAAAAATGCCCTGTGGTTTTCAACTATGTAGAAAAGGAGATAAAATTCCTTAGCAAATAATTTAATGCATTTCATAATTTGAATCCAATTTATTTTTTCTAGGATCATGGCCAATCCTTACCTCAAATATTTTACTTGAAGTGCTCATAGTCTCCTGAAATTGCCTAGCATTTTCACATCTCTAGTTACTGTTCATGCTGTTACTTAGTACTTCCCATCTTTCTCAGCCTGAAAAAATGTTTGCTTGATTCGTATTTCAAATTCAAATATTCATTCCTACAAAAAGACCTCCCTGGTTTAACAAAGTTAGAAGCACTTTCCTTCCTTTCTACTTTGATTGTAACGTCCCAAGGTAGGTATCATTGCAAATTCTATATGTAGTCTGTTTTTATTTTCTCTTGTTTTGTTTTGTTTTTACCAGCCTCCTCACCCCTGCATGATATATGTGTGCATGAACACCTAAGAACTCATATACAAATATTAACATTTTATCGTCAGATCCTTCAGCAGATGGACTTGTGTCTTTTCCCTTCTTATCTTCCCAAAACCAATACTTTGCTTCATGAGGTGCACATTTTTGGATCACTTGACTAGAAAAGAGAGGACAGAGAGGTCCAAGATACAACCAGTCAAAAGAAACTTAGAGGCATTTTGTTCCCTGAATTTTTTTCTATTCATATGTGATATTTCATAACGATAATAATTTTTGAAATTTTAAGTTATCAGTAATTCATATTTGTAAGGACTGCTAATTATATTTAAGTTGAATTTTAATTCAACCATGCTAATGACTTTGGTCTTTAATTTAATAAAACTATACACCCTCATGGGGCGGGCCATGGTGACTCAGTGGTAGAGTACTTGCCAACCATGCCGGAGACCCAGGTTCGATTCCCGGTGCCTGCCTTAAAAAAAAAAAAAAATTATACACCCTCAAATATAAACTTAATTTTTCATAGATTTGGAAATATAAGCTTTACTTTATGGTACAGAAAAAAGAGGGCCTTTTTCATTATATTTTTAATTGACAGTAGCAACACTGAAAAAAAAAGAAACGTTTCCCATTTCCCATAATATTTTGGAAAATAATACCCATACTGTGTTGTCAACCAAATAACATCATTAAGTTCTGTGGTTAGAGATTAGCGTTATTTAAGCTGTCCTTTAAATAATTAAATTTCATATCTCTATTTAATTCTGTGCAGAGCAACTAGACAAGTAAAATACGCAACTGAATTTAATATTTTAGTGTAAAATTTTCCATTTCCAGGTAACTATTAAATTGCAGTGTTTTAATAAAACAGATAAATCATAAAATGTTAAAGTTGGTTGAAATCACTGAGAACAACTAACGCTTTATAAATGACAAAATTGAATTCTAGGAAACATACCTAACTTTCCTGAAATCACATACCTTTAACCAAACCTTTAATCTTTGGTCAATGGTGTTGAATGATCTCACATTAAATCCATGATCACAGAACTCAACACACCACAGAACTTTCCCACAACAGTCTTTAGTATCTCCTTTCCCCACACATTATAAGGATAAAAGTTTCCATTTCTAAACCTTAGGATGTCCCTACTACTTCCTTATCTTATGAATTTTTCTTTAAACCTCCCTGATATAATAGAAGCAATTAAACAAAAACTTATACTACCATATCTATAAAAGTTCCTGAATCTGTTCACATATTTTCTCTTTCCACCCCATTACTGCAACAGAAATATTCCTGCCACTCTCAAAAACCAAATTTTTCATGTGTCCCTTTTCCATCACCTTTCACCTTGTGAATCAGTCATTTTTTCTATATAATGAAAAAATTATCACCATCAACTTGATCACTCCTATTGCTGTAAAAGTCTACCCTATCATCACTTTCATATAAGAAAGAACTATTTGCTGACTACATGTACCCTCCACCTGCTTCCCCTTCCCACTACTCTCTTATAACTGAAATTCTCTTAAAAAGATGTGCACATTATAGCTTTGCTTTATTCACATTTTAAACATACCAGTCTGACTCTTCTTTTGTCCATTCCATTCAAACAACTATTATCAAGACTAACAAAAATTATCATGTTTCCAGGTTGCTCAGCTACTTCTCTGTTTTCATTCTCCTAGAGCACTCAAAAGCTTCTGTTATTTCTTTCCTGTCATTTGTCCCTGATTATGTTACTTTTTTTTTTTCGTTTTGACTTTCATGAATCTGCTCCTTCCTAACCTCTTTTACAAAGTACACCGCATCTCCCTTTTCTTACAGTGCTTGATCCCTCAGTCTCATGGTCTTTCCTTGCTATGTTTGGTCTCTCCTAGAAGTTCTCATCTGCTTTCATGATTTAAACTTCATATAAAGGCCAAACTGACCTGTGACTTTATGACCTTTATCTTGAAATGTCCAACTCATCATTATCTCAAATGCAACTTGTCCAAACTATATCTTTGAGGTGACCTGTCTTTTCATTATTCCTTTTCTGTTTCACTAAATGTCATCCAGTTGTTCAATCTAAAAGCCTAGAAGTTACACTCAATTTCCAAATGAGTGTACATTTGTTATTATATACTTTATTTTACTCCTTTTTCCTCTTTTTATGGACAACCAAGAGGTCAAAAAGATATTTCGGCTTTTTTTTTTTTTTTAATTACCTATCACTGCCCTACCACATAACACCTACCAGTGTCAACCAAAAATTGGATCATGGACCTAAATATAAAAAAAAAGACTATGAAACTCTTAGAAGAAAGCACCCTATTGAATGTCTCAACTCATTCTATTGCTTCTACCTCCAAAACATTCCCTAATTCCATCCACTTCTCTTTATCACCAGCTTACTGCCCCAGCATCATTATTTCCCTCAGCTACTGGCATAGTCTCTGCTTTGTCCTCTCTAAAATGTATTTCCTAATACTCACTAGTAGACCAGGTATCACAAATTAGTTGCCTTTCTGCTGAATCAAAACAATAGATTATTTTTGCCTTGAAATTCTTAAACTAAATCTGAAATTTTAATTTACAACAACCTCCATCTCTTCCTCACATCTGTGATAGAGACTACTCCACTCATGGATGTTACCTGCCTCTATCCTGTAGATATCTGGGTTTTTAACTCCTAATCTTCAGTAATATTTTATTAAATGAAATTTAAATTATATATCATAGATTGTATGCTTAATGCCCTCTTTCAATTTCACACTGTATTAAGAATTTATTGCAAACTCCTGACCAGAGTCTAGAAGCCCCTGTGTGGCAACAGACCCCTCTCCTCTCATTTCCCTGCTACCCCTTCTAGCCTCACAAATTGGAGCTTAATCAACCCAACTTATATTTTGTAATTTTTGTTCTTCAAAGGTGCCAGGATTATTTTGTCTGATGGACAATTTTTCATGTCTCTTAGTAAAATGTGCTCCAAAAGGGATTCATTTCCTCAAGATGGGATTTAATCAATCATTATGTTATTTTAGAATTGCCCCCATTCCTTTCCCCATATATTCTAAACTCTATTATCTTATCTTGGTTTATTTTTTTCTCATGACATCTGTCAGTGGCTGTCATTAACTTATTTATTTGTTTACATATTTAATGTTACTTTCAATTATGAGAATATAAATACCATGAGGGCAGGATCTTGTCCATTCCTGTATCCCCAGCATGAAAAACATATAGACAGGTGGGCTACGGTCTCTCAGCAGGCAGAGTTCTCACTTGCCATGCCAGAGACCCAAGTTCGATTCCCGCTGCCTGCCTGTGTAAAAAAAAAAAAAAATATATATATATATATATGTATATATGGAAGTTAATAGTATCTGCAAAAAAAAAGAAATATAGACGTTCAAAACAAAAACAAAACCATATAGAAGTTCAGTAAATATTAATGTACAAATGAATAAGAGATTAAATGCAATTCTAGATAGTTCAAATACAACTCCAGTGCAGTATCAATTATACAAAATTATCATGTCACAACAGACTTCCTGTTTAAAATCACTGAACATTAATAACTAGTTTAATTAATAAAAAGTTGAGATCAGTTAAAGAGATTCTTAGTTGGAAGGTTAAAATTTTTTTTCAATGCCAGAGCAGGGGTTGATATTAAGAAAGATTTGCTGCAGGAAACAGGAGAGAAATTTAACAAAAATGAAATTGTAATTATTATGGAAATGAATTCAAAACAATAAGAAGTCTCTGGGAATTTTGAAAATGTATTTGCTATATATGAGTTTAATAGAGAAATTGAAAACAGACCTAATCATCCTGAAAAAATAAGTGATTTAAGATAACAAAATGAGGCATTATTAATATTCTGTCAATTGTATCAACATATTATTAAATATTATACTAAAAATTCTAGCTTATAATAAAGGGCATGAGATTTGAAAGTAATCAAGAAGTAAAAATGAAAGAAATTGAAGAAACTGTCGTAATTTGCAGTCAAAAGTAATCCAAAAAACTATCAAAACAATTAAGAAGGGTATTTAAAGTGGACTGATTAAAATCAAAATCTAAAAAAATCGAAATTCAAAAATTTACTTAGTTTATATACAATGAATTTTATTACATGGAATATTTATTTACAATAATCATGATGGTATAAAAACTAAATAAGATCTCAAAATATAGAGTCTATTTATAAAGTTAGAAAAATTATAATGACTTACACACAAAAAAGTAAAACTCCATGGAGACATCTAGTCTTAGTATTTTATAAATATCAAGTCTTCTTAAATTAATTTATAAATTTGATGCCATTCCCATAAACATCTCAACTGGGTGCTTTATTAAAGTGGAAAATAAAATTCTAAAATTTCATTAATGAAAATTAATTAATGAAATAGAAAATGAACAACAATGTTAAAAACAATTTTAAGAGTATAAAAAAAACAGAGCTTTGTCTTTAAGATTTCAAAATAAATATTAAAACTATAGTAGTTTCCTTAATATTTGAAGAGGGCATAACAGTACCTACTTCAGAGGATTATTATTGGAATTAAATGAGCTCACTAGTGTAAAGAGCTGAGTAGAATAGTAGATGAGTAAACGGTGGATAAATGATAACTCTAATGCCCTGTTACCTAGAGCAAAGGACAGTATGTTTCCCTAAAACTCACCTGGGCTTCACTTCACATGATCTTTAAAAGCTTGCATGTACATAGGATGGAGTGGACTCATGGAAATTATGACATCTGTATCTTGGAGAAATATATCTAAGATTTTATATAGAGATATTCCAAAAATTTTATATCTCTATATAAAATTTTATTTAACCTAATATCTTCCAAGAATACAGATTTTTCTCCTTGCTAAGCACACCAATAATCTATCTTTAAAGTTAACTGTGCCTTTGAAACTTTGCATATGAAAGTTTTACCTAACTGAGTTTGTGCTGCTTTATAATGAAAAGTTTTGGTGAGGAGATTTAGTATTAGTTCAAAAGTATTAGAAAGAAAAATGAAATTATTGAGAAGGTATGATGGACCAGGTATAGCCTCCCACTGAATGATAATAATTCTTCTTGTTAAGAGAAAGGACTGTATAAAATACTACTCTACTTGAAATTTGCAATTCTTTTTGGGCTTTTAAAAAACTTTAATGCTTATAATAATTATTATCCACTTTCTACTTTATTTAATTTAACTAGAAGTAAGAGCTTTATTCACAAGATGTGGCATTTGCTGGAGTAACCACATAAAACTAATTATTCATAAAGCAATGCTAGCTCTCTTTAGCATACCGTTGAGAACATGGTCTCAAGGGTTTAAAGGCAAGTAGATTAGAAGGAAATAAACTTCATAAAATAAATTCAGAGAAGTATCTATATAAAGATAAAGTGTTATTTTCCTTAGGCCAGGTCTTCATAACACCCTGAAGGAGAACCTGTCATATCTTTAAATAATTGAAGTTTCCTTTGGCTTTGCTTATTAATTTTAGATATGTGGAAAATTATGGCATTTCAAGTATGTACTTTTTCTAAGGGGGCATTGATTGGAAGAATTTTTGTCTATATGTTGGCTTCAGTCAGGGGTTTTGTTTAACTCTGATCAGAGAGTTGGTAAACCAGTTAGGAAATAACTGAATCTCTCATACATCTCAACAATAAAATAGTCACTATTATTAGCCCAAAATAATCATTTATTATACTTATAATTTTTCCTTTAAGTATAATTTCATATACAGTGTGTTAGAGAATTAAGGAATTTGTGAAACTCCATAGGTTCCAATAGAGAGGAATGAAGTTATCAAAGAAGAAATAGATATTTTGGTGACATCATCATGCAAATGTCTGTGTGTCAATCAAATATTCCTAACAGACCAAATCGACACACATAATTCCAGCAGTAATAGTAAAATGTGTAAAATGCATTAAAAGATTATTTCTCTGTTATTTGTTTGTTTGTTTGTTTGTTTTCGCATGGGCAGACACTGAGAATCAAACCTGGGTCTTTAGCATGGCAGGTGAGAATTCTGGCACTGAACCACGGTCGCACCACCCTCTCTGTTTTAGCTTTTGTCATATAAATTATGCAAACAAAATTAAGGAAGACATTTTAGAATAAAGCTAGGATCACAGAAGTATCCACCAGCATAGTTAATTAAATGCCATTACTCAACTTCACATAAAGAAAAAGAACAAGTAACTGAATGTCATGAAATACAATGCTGTGATATAATATTTACAAATTTAAAATTATGCAATGACAATTTTATCCCCTTAGCCTCTCTGACAAACTCTTCTTCACACAGAGGAAAATATGATCCAGTCTAGACACTGCTCAAAACCTCCAGCGCATCTTCACATCACACAAAGGACAAATTCAGTGTCTTCACATTGCCTACAAAGCTTACATATGTCCATTACCAAACTCTTCCTTCCGTCAGCCATCTCCTGTACTCCGCTCTCATCTTCCAGGCTTCTTCACTGTTCATGGAACATTCTTGCTCTTGTCTCACAGTATTTGAGCTTATTATATCAGAATATTCATCCTCCAACATTTGTGTGGTTTTCCTTAATTTCTGTAGAGCACTGTTAACTTACCGCCTATCCAGAAAGCCCTTTTCTGGCCATTCTCTCTCAAATAAGCAAACCTGTTCAAATATGATAGAGACAGGCATTAGTGTGGTGCATTTGGTACAATTCATGAGAGCGTATTTTTATAATTATATTATTAACTGCAGTCCATTCTTTACAGTATTGTTCACTGTGTTGTACAGTCTTGTTCTTTTTAAAAAAATTTATTTTAGTAACTTATATGCTACCTCAAATTTCCTCTTTTAACCTCATTCAAATAAACTTTAGTGCTGCTAATTATAACCACAATGCTGTGCTACCATCACCAATCTTCATTACCAAAACTTTATGATCAGCCCAAAGAGAAATTCTGTCAAAATTCTCATTCTCTATACCCAACCCATCCTCTAGCAACCAATATGCTAGAGTTTGACTCTATGAATTTGCCTAATTGTTTTCTGTCAGTGAGATCATACAGTATTTGTCCTTATATGTTTGGCTTATTTCACTAAACATCATATCTTCAAGGTTCATCCATGTTGAATGATGGATGGAATGTTTTGGCCTTTTGTATATCTTCTTTGGAGAAGTGTCTATTCGGGTCTTTTGCCCATTTTTAAAATGGTTTGACTTTTTATTTTGGAGATGTAGGATTTCTTTACATGTGCTGAATATTAAATTCTAATCAGATATGTGGTTTTCAAGTATTTTCTCCTATTGAGTAGGCTGCATTTTTATCTTCATGATAAAATCCTCTAATGCACAAATATGTTTAATTTTGATGGGTCCCATTTATCTATTTTTTTTTCTATTTTTTTGTTTGGGCTTTGGGTGAGAAAGCATTGCCTAACACAAGGTTCTGAAGATGCTTCCCAATACTTTCTTCTGAGAGTTTATATATTTCTAACTCTGAGAGTTTATATATTTATGGTATATTTAGTCTATGATCTTTTTTTAGTTGGCTTTGGTGTATATTGTGTGGCAGAGCACAAACAGGTATTTTAACTAAGAAAATGCCAAAATGTCTTTGCTTCTGGCTGTCCATAAAAAGAAAAAGGAGTAAAATAGGATATAAAATAACATATATACACTCATTATGGAAATTTATTCCAATTATATAAAAAAGGAAAAAGAGAGATAATAAAATAGTTTTACTGTAAATTTTTCTTTAAAAAAACAAACAATACAAGAAAATCAACCTCTAATAGTTCATCCACACTATGGGGGGCATAAAAAAACTAATTTCTATAAGTTAGATTCAAAAGGAAGTAAGGACTTGCAGCATTTTTAAAATACAGTACTCATCCATTTACTATACTATGGATATTATTAAAGCCAGAAATAAAAATTACTAATGGAACATCATATTGCCAAATGTCATTAAAATTTAGAACATAAATGTAGATAGAGGTGAAAAGTGCTGTTTTTCAGTCACAGGAATGAAGGCATTTATGTTCTTCGCAAATCTGGCTTGGATTCTAAACATGAATGTTCATGAAACTTCTGGCAGGCGGGAATTCAGATTTAAATAAACAAATAAATTACTTATCTCACATATTCAGTTTTTATATACTTAATGGAGTTTAGGTTTATGGTTGCACTGTTCTTATTTTTTCAGTAAAAGTAACATTTTCTATGGGTTTCTTTTGTACACAAACTTTTATACTATGTAATTATTGATTTCAAAGATAATGGAAATTAGGTGGTAAAGCATTTCAGTCTTATTTGTTTGGCCATATAAATCATTCAGTGGATAATAATAGAATCTCATATTTCATTCAATTCTAGTGACTTTTCGCCAAGAATAGTGAAGGTAATCTTCCATTGTTTACCAAGAGAAGATAATGAAAAGAATATCTTACTGTTTCTGAGTGCTTGGAATAATACAGTTTTCAATATTCCAAACTAACATAAAATATGCTAGAATAAATATATCATTATATCATCCTTAATGGAATTCAGTATTTAATAGAACTAACTTATTTTTAATGAACTGATCAGATGCTCCTAGGACCACCTCTCTATAAACACATCAACATTAAAGATATCTATTTTTTCTGAGGAAATTAACTCTATTTTATTTTGGAGAATCATCACTATACATTCTCACTCCATACAGTCCAGATGGAGCTGAATTTAGTTACCAATTCAAGAATGCAAGTTGTTAGTAATGTGGTATTATGGGAACTCTGTATTTTATGCATAGTTTGTCTGTAAACCTACCACCTCTCTAAAGATAAATAAATGACTGACTGACTGAATGAATGAATGAATAAAAAAGAGTGCACACATAGCCCTGACCTGTCCAGTGATAATCAATTTCAGATATTTTTCTTGCTATTATTTGTTAAGGTAAGCCTCCATTCTGCTATGGTAATGAAATTGTTTTTATGTAAACCTGTAGCTTATATAAAACATCTTCAACTGCTACATGTTAGAAAGAGACCTTTTCTGATGAAAATATAAGGTATTTAAAAGTCACATGTGGAGAAAGAGACAACCTTCATAACATTGCTTGAACCTATGCATCCAGATCATTTTGGAGCTCCTTTTCTTGCTGTAGTTAGGTATGTTTATTATTTATATTTAAATTTATCCGATTAAATTATTTTACTAATACTTTCAGCCAAAACAATAAAAAAATCATTCATTTAGGCACATGTGGTTATTAATAATACAATCTTATTGCTTGAAGAATACAAGTTTCACCAGTAACATCATACATATAATGAAAACACATGAAAGTTTTCCAATGTGTTTGCTAAAACTGTTCATTACATATGTGGAAATCTTGCCTCGATATATCAATCTATTTCAACCTTTAAAATAAAAATTGTTTAAAAATAATCCTCTTTTTTTAAGCTTGTGACACTAATGTGATAATGTGGGTTATATCAAATCTTCATATGCTTCATCTCAAACCAGTGAGTTGACAGGCCAACACGCTCCTATCACATATTAATTTATCAAATATTTAACGGGTATCTATTATGTATTCAATACTCTGTTACTCTAGTTAAAATGTGTACTTTCCTTTGAGATTTTACAATCTGATAGGCTGATTCATTTTGCCTATAGTCTCCATGAGTCTAAAAACTATAAATGTTTCAGCTTTGCATCCTTAGAGCTCCAGCAGGAGTATACAAGTTTATCTTTTAAAGAGCCAAAAAGTCACCTCTACTACTGCATTATAAAAGGATCCATGGAAATATTTAAAGCATGATCATGGCTGTGTGCCAATAAACTTTACCAGCAAAAACAGTAGATGGACAGTAATTTGTCAACCTCCAATCTACAGCAATATCTGGGGCATAGGTAGACTCAATATAATTGTAGAACGAATGGAAAAATGGAAATGCAATAGGTACTATCTAGAGAAATTATTTTTGTTATTTTTTAAATTTACTTTTCTGTATAAAATGCTGAAAAATGTGTCTACAATGCAAGTCGATATTCTAGTCTGCTAATTCTATCACTTCAGGAATTTCTTAATCTGTTTCTATTGACAAATTTTTCAATTATGACTCACATTTTTCTTCCCCCCCCCCTTTTTTATAGTTTTTGATTGGATACTGGCAAAAGTGAGTTTCAAATTATGTTTTATTCTCTTCCTTTAAAGCATGCTGGGCTTGCTTTTGCGGAAATTCATGTCCCTGGTGAAGCAATTTAATTTTCGAAGCTTGCTTTCAAGCTTTGTTAGGGCAGGTCTCATTGAGCTTTTAGTGTAGGGCTAGATTAGCCCTGCTACCAAGGTTGTTCCCTACTTGTGTCTCTGCTGAATGCCACAGGTATCCAGTAAGAAGTCCCATTCAAGCTAGATGAAAGTGGAGAATTTTCCAGCCATGTTTGAGTTCTTGGAAAATTGTGGCTTCATTTCCCCTTCTCCTCTTTGCCTGTCATCTTGTATTTTCACTCCCTAGCTGCATGACAACGTTCAATATCAAAGGTTAGGGGTCACCTACACAGGTTTCCTGAACGCTTTCTCTGCTTAATTACCTCCATTTTAGGGTTCTGCCCAACAAATTTCAGCTAGCTCAGCTTCCCCAAACTGCTATCTCTTGCTTTTCAACTGTATAAAATCATTCCATGCTGTTTGCGTTTTCTCTCTATGCACCACATTTTGTAAAGTGCCACCAGGCAGGGAGTCTTGATGATCATAGATTCAAGCTGATTGTTTCCAAACATGCTGGAACCACAATCTTTCTCTGCCTATTGCCCATTATCTGAAAGGTGTTTCTTTATATATATTGCCCAGTTGTCTAGGTTTTTGCTGTGGAAGTGTAAGTCCATTTCTCATTACTCACTCAGGGATGAAGACAGGAGTCCTTAATTGAATTGCACCAAGCATCTGCAACAAAGGTATAGGGTGAACACAATTGAAATATGGCAATATATTAAATAATCTGTTAAATCTTACTTCATTGAACAAGAATTTATTAAATAATACTTTAGCATGAAAAGACAATTATATACCTGTTATTCTTTGTCAAAGAGTCAAACCTGCTAAAAAGCAAACACCATGACCCAGAAATAGTATTACAAGGCCCTTATAGATTTTAAGAGTTGTAGATTTGGCATTTTCATGCAACTTGTGGGACTAATGAAGTTCATGGAAAATGTAAATTTAAAATTCAGATTTTAGACTAAAGTCAATGTGAAGTCTAAATTTAAAAACAAAACTTCTTAGACCATATTATTGTATTTGTGATATTGTAGCAAGCAGGCTTTGCAGCAGGCAAACCTCTCCCCCATTTCTTCTGGTTCAGCTGCCTCCTCTATGAAAAATCCCCAAACCCTCTCCCCTAGCCTCCAGGTATGGGTGAAACTCCAAGTAGGCAAGATAAGACACATTCCTGGGATAGGTTTCCCTCCCTTAATGGCTCATGTGCTTCTGCAACCCAGCTTTGCGCCCTTCTCAACTTAAACCAGCCAATCGTTTACTTTGTCTTTAACATGGCATCCTGTCTATAAAAACTGATGTTAACCTTTTGTTCAGGGCTCAGACTTTCAGAGGCTACTCAGCTGAGCCCTATGGCCATAGACAATAAAACCTACTTCCTGAAACTTCGGAGCCTGGGCCCGGTTTGTTCTATTTCTGGGTAATTCCAGGAGGCTTGCAGCCTTGTCCTTTTTGTCGTGCAACATTTCTGGGGGCTTGTCTGGGATATGAGGCCGGTGAATTATTACCTCCCTCACCCACAGCGGTGGTGGCACCTGGACCAGAGACCTGATGGCAGCTGGGCACTTCCCTGTGTCTTGGATTCCTAACCTCCTTGGATGGGGTGCCCATCACCGCCAGAGCAGCAATGGTCTGGGATAGTTTCTAGAACCAGGTTTCTGGGACCACCATCCATCTGACTGGTAAGTACCTGGGTGCATCAGTTTCAGCCCACTTGTAAAAGGTTAGGGGGGCCTGAGTGGAAGGGGAGACTGATAACCTCCCAGGGACTCTCCAAGTACTGGTCTCCATTTGGAGGACCAGGGGCAATGGAAGTCTTCAGGTCCAGATTTGGGAAGGATGGTGCGGGAGGGATGTTGGAGTGGGTGTATGGAATTGCGTGAATGAAGGGAAGTCCTGGGCCCTGCACCAGGCCATGAGAGAGTTCGGGTTCTGCGAGTTCATAATGATCCTCTTATGGTTCAGGGTGAGCAAACCCTAAAAGGGCAGCCAGCCGGGGGGTTATACCAGACCACCAAAGCCAGGAGGCACCCAACATTCCCACTGGGGAGTGGCCAGACTAAAGGAAGCAACGGTTTATTCAAACCCTTTGGTGTTTGTCTGTAAGCCCTCTCACTAATCATTGCTGCCACAGATATGAGAGGGGAAGTCGGTAAGACTCTGTCGTGGTACATGATTTCTAACTTTAAGAAAGATTTTACTGATGACTGTGGAATCAAACTGATCCCTGGTCAACTTAGGAAATTGTGTGAATTAAAGTGGACCACTTTTAGAGAGGATAAAAAGAAATTCTCTTGCATCATGGCTTATCATTACTCTAGCTTATAAATTAAATTTTTCACATTTCAGAGTAGGAAGGAAAACATCCATGTAGGGGTTTTAAAATTAATCTCATTGAGAGAGTCTGTTCTAAATACTGATGTTGCCATTGTGTGACCTTGGTAAAACAAACAAACAAAAACAAAAGCAGTTAAAATGTGCAATCTAGCTAGGAGGACTGGCTATCCTCCTGGAAGGAGGTGTACTTTAATAAAAATATCTAGGTCCCAGGATGCTCCTCTTGGTCCCTAGCCAGTTCCCAGGGGACCCAGCGGGGCCCGGACACATAAGCTAATTGCAATTTGGCCAATATTATGTGACAATTTCATAAAAAGAAGAAAGAGAAAAGAATCTTATGAGAGAGGGAGAGCACCTCATCAGAATCTTATACTCCGCTATGGATCTTAACTAAGGAGACACTGAATGCTGTTCTCAAGATTACTGTGGATTTTTACTAATGAGAGTTAAAATCCTGCTTCTGAAACTCTCCAGCACTTCTCTTCAGGTGTTGGAGCCATCTTATCTGGTGATGTAACTATGCTTTATTTTCGAAGACTCTTTCAACTGCTATCTTTTAATTATTTTCTTTAATTACTTTCCTAATAAAACCTGTTTTTATATCACTGAAGTCTGTGTTGTCCGTGAATCTGAACATATAAATTAAATGGCTACAAATATCATGTCGCCTTTCATGCCAAGACTGGTGCTGCGAGCAGGATTCGCATTTCAGCATGGCGTCACAGTGGTGAAGGCCAGTAAGACAAGCTTTAAAAAATTTGTGCAGGAAATGTGGATTATGTTCTTCTAAATATTGTAATGCTTTATTAGGACCATTCTTGATAAATTTAAAGTTGCCAGTTTTTTTTTATCTTTTTTGTATGCAGAATGTTTTGAATTTAAATGTTTTGTTGCCCTGGGTTATACTTTCTAATGCTTTAAAACATTTGGGAATTTTTAAATCAGTAGTCCCTCTTCAAAATTTACTTAAAGTGAATTAATAATAAGCCATAAGCTTTAAACATAGATTAGGAAATAATGTCATTTAAAAAAAAAAAAAAACAGTTCTCTAAGCCTAAAGTAAAGAACCAAGAAATCCCATGATGGGACAATTTATCTCACTCCTCACTTTCAGAGGAATGAGCAATAGGTCTTTACAGGACCCTGGAAAGAGTGGGGAAATAAAATTAAACAGGAAAAGCCTATTTGGGTTGTTCTGTGTCTAGAAAGCATTCCATTAGAAAAAGGGAAAAAATAAATGGAATGTACGAAAAAAGAATGGGCTTTGTTAATGGAATATAGAAATATGTGTGAACAGAATGATCAAGCCATCTCTGAAAAGAATGGATTATGAAAAGGAATTGGCAGAATTATAGGAAAAACTGTCTATGCTGCAGAATCAAAATTTCATTTAAAAAAAAATCAAGTTTATAATTATCCATCACTAGCAGAGAGGGCCACAAGCCATGTAGGCCAATAAAAAAACAAAACAAAAAACTCGCAAGCCATTAATAACCCGAATGATGAAAATTGCTGATGCAGGGGCTGGAGGAGTGGTGCTGGACTTTGCTACTTGCATAAAACTTATAGAAATCAGCACCAATCCCTTTATACAAACTGCTTTTCTGAAGTTTAGTTGGCAGACGGAAAAAAAGTTCTAACTTGCTGGCAGTGGCTGCACAAAGGTGTAATAAGCAACGCCCTGCTGACACTATGTGGCCACAAAATAACTGACCCTGGTACACTTTGCAAAATGCTATGCAGAAATTAAAAAAAAAAAAAAAATGAAAGTTATGAAGTCAGCAACTATATTGAGAAAGGCCAACACACATACCACCACTTCCCTGTCAATCCTTCACAGGGAAATGCTATCATTAAGGCAGCACCTCCAGCATATAAACACTTGATAATAACTTTATCATTAGGAAAAAACAGGCAATATATCTAATAGTGTCTTAAGTAAAACGGCAAAGCTGGGAAACATGGGAGACTGGAATACAGGGAAAGGAAAGGCCAAAAAATAATAATATAATTTTATTATAATATTTACTATATAATGTTAAATAATAATGGGGAATGGTTCCCCAATACCCATAGCAGGATTTCCGCAAGGACATGTTCCAAGGTCTGCTGGAAGCTGGAGTCAACCAAAAAAGAATTAATAGTTTGTCAAATAATGATATAAAGAGAATGTATAAAAAAATAAACCAAGTTATAATCATAAAGTGAATAATGCTCCTACTCCATAAATAGTGCTCCTGCTCCTGCAAGGCAAAAGACCTGTGTCCAGCTCCCTTGGCACCTCTGTACCCTCATTTAGTCCCTTTCTTTCAGACAAAGGGATTAAATCAAACCCCATTATCTTTGACTCCAAATTTGTGGCTCCCCTTTGGTTTGATGTTTCATATTTTTTAAATTGAGGAAGCTGTTTAATATTACAAAACACCTTGCTTGCAAATTTTATCTGTACAGTTTTTTAAAAATCTTAATATGTGCCATCAATCCTTATTAAAAAATATATATTAAGGTTTCAAATGTGCTTTAACTAAAGCATTTTAAGATTGAACATTATTCTGACAAATTCGATTTTAATGGTAATTGTGTGTGGTAAAATGTTTGCTTGAAGCAATGACTTAAGTATGAAGGACACAAAGGATGTGTTTTTATAAAAGGAAAAGGAGAGTTGTTTTGTCCTAACATAAAATAAGTGGTTGTTACAGAATTTAAAAAATGTAAGACAAAGCCTAAATAATATAATAAGTTGCCGAAGGTTTGTAAAAAAGGAAATTATGGTCAAAGTTAGGAAAAGTTTTAGGTGAAACAAAAGGGAAGGTGTTAAAAGCAGTACCTAAACTCTTTAGCATCTACCCTCCCTTATGAGGTTAAGCCAGGGAATGTGATATGAGTAAAAGGCTGAACAAAAAGAGGCTCCATCCAGCCCTAATAGTGAGGTCCTTACCATGTTCTTTTAGCAACCCCAACAGCTGTCAAAGTCATGAAGATAATCCTATGAATTCACCACTCTTAGGCCAAAAGGGCCAACGCAGACAACCCCTGGGAAGGCACCCCTGATCCGGAATACCTGAGACGCTTCATTCTCCAGAAGCCACCGTGCCCTTCTCCTCAGCCTGTGACTGAGGCTTAAATGACCATCACTGCCCTGCTCTAGCTCACCAGAGCAGCTAGTCAATGCATGATAGAGTGTCTGCCTCAGTCACCCCAGACGCTGACTGATCTATGCACGGCCAAAGATGGAGGAATCAACACATGGACATTCTGACCGGCTGGGTCTGTGAACTAATTGTCTTTTCTTGCTCTTTGCATTTGTCTTTCATTTAGCAGTTTTAGCACTAAATGGTCACCTGGAATTCTTCTCTAAAACCAACTTTGCTCTAATTTGGTAGAGTCCATCTTACCCAGGTAACTTCCCCTTTCCTAGCTGCTGCCCAGAGGGTGTGTGTCTCCATTCCTTCCCTGAGGCTAATTGTACATTCATGTGGTGGCACTCCCCATAGCCAGCACCATGCACCTCACCCCTCTATTTCTGCTTGGCATGGTCATGAGCCCTTCCAAGGGGAATGACGCATGCCAGGCATGCCTCAAGACTACCTATGTTGGAGAAAGGTAAAAACTATAACCAGTATTCATGCCAGGGCAGTTCTCAAACCTGAATTGTTCTGTATGCTCCCTAAAGAAATATCCCCCAGTATGCTATAATCCCACCTCACCAGGTTCAGTAATGCTGTTTTCATTACTCTAGGATGGCAAAACCGTGAAGGCCTCCTGGGAGCTGGTCCCATGCAGTTTATCTCTTGCCCAAAGGTATGAGCTAAGCCCTCACTGAAGAAAAAACCTGGTTCCCCAAAACATGTGACCAAAATTGATGCCCTGTCAGCAGGTGAAGGAATCCCTGCATGGCCCCAGAAGATGGCTGGTTAGCCAAAGACAGGTAAAATTCCTCAGGGAAGGAACAATCTAAGGCAGGCACTGTCACAAAAGGGCCATCAGGAGAAAACTTAAGGCCAACAGAGGGAGGGGCACAGACTCTCACCCCCCCCCCCACAACTTCACAGGGGCCTAAAAAGCTGCATGGCTACATTACTTCCCACACCCAGCCCAGATCAGGACATACCAACACCTGCAACAAAAAAAGGACAAAATGTAGGTGATACTATAACCCCACCTTATAAGTTGGGGTAAGCATCAAAGGGGGAAAACATAGCAAGTAGGCTCTGCAGCAGGCAGGCCTCTCCTCCCCCTTCTGGTTCAGCTGCCTCTTCTACAAAAAAAAATCCCCAACCCCCTCTCCATCCTTCAGGAATGGATGAAATTGCAAATAGGCAAAATAAGGCACATTCCTGGGATGGGGACCCCTCCCTTAATGGCTTCTATGCTTCTGTAACCCAGTTTTGCACCCTTCTCAACTTAAACCAGCCAATCATTTACCTTGTCTTTAACATGACATCCTGTCTATAAAAAACTGATGTTAACCTTTTATTCAGGGCTCAGACTTTCAAAGGCTACTTAGCTAGGCCCTATGGCCATAGACAATAAAAAACCTACTTCCTGAAACTTCGGAGCCTTGGCCCGGTTTGTTCTATTTCTGTGTAACACTCCAGGAGGCTTAAAGCCTTGTGCCTTTTTTTCATGCAACAATATAAAACCAAGGAAGCAAAGGATGACTTGTTAAAGAAATGTTTCTGCTTGAAAAAAAACAAACAAAAAGTAAAAAGTAAGAGTTTAAAAGAAGTTTTCGCGAGATCTGGAAATAACTTTAAACCATCCCAACACATCTTTGTTTCTATTTAGTAATACAATAACACTACATGCTTTTGCAGATATTTGCCCTTTTCATTTTGATATGTGACTCTCAGAAGAAAAGAATCATATTTGCACATGTGGAGTCTTGTCAAAAATAACACCAAACACACATACAAACAAAAGTTCATGAATCACACCAGAATTTTAAAAATTATTTTGTCTAGCCCCCAAATGATTACTTTACAGTATCATTTTGTCTATGATGGTAGGATGACTGATGAAGTCTTTATTTAAAGTAGACCTCGACAACCCTGAAAAATTGCTGGACAGTTCCCAGAGGCACTGCTCCTCATTCTGTTTTCCCTGGATTGCTTTCAATAAGTTTGAATTTTCTCTCATGTATTGCTGCTCCATTTTGTTCCTCCATTTATAATTCATCACTGACTCAGTTAACCTCAAATACCACTCTTAATCCATCTGCCAGAGTCAAGAACTGAGAAGCAGCTGGGAATACAAAACAAAACAAAAAGGTGCAGCAGAGCATTAAAAGGAGAGGAAAGGAATGACAAATGGGGATCCCTCAAGGCACAGGAGATGCAGGCCTCACTCTCTGGTCCTCACAAGGGGTCTTAAAGGTTTACAAAGTTTTAAAGGTAGCTAAGCAAGTCGCACTGCATTGTTTTTAGCACCTATGTGGAAACACTATGATAATAAGGCAATTTTACTGAAGCTTCACCCTTTAAATCACTTACAGGTTTTTTTGTTTGTTTGTTTGTTTGTTTGCTTTTACTAAAAAGAATATCCCAAACTTTAAACCATAACTTTATCAGTAATTATCATGCTTTCACAAGATCTAGAAGAAATAAAAAAATTGTGCAAGGTTTGAAGAGAAATTAAAAAACAGATTTTAATACTAAAGGCCACTCACACTTTCAAAAAAGAGATGACTTTGTGATATTTAAAGTTTAGGAAAGTGACATCTAAAACCATATTAATGAAACAGGAAGCTGAGATTCTTATTTGCCAAAATGAAAAAATTCAATTGTGTACCCTGCAACAAAAATGGTTACCAACCACCAGTCAATCCTGGACAATAAAAATAATGACTGCACAATAGTATTTTGGTAAGGAATTGGTTTTCTAAAAGGATAAATCAGGTCTTAAAATGCTATGTTGGTGTTTCTATGAAATATTGTTAGATATGATTGATTTCCAGTAGCAAAAATATAGAATAACAATGTCATTTAATAACTATATGACTTTCAACAAATTACTTACATGTGTGCCTCAGTTTACATCTCTGAGTTAAAGTGCATATTATAATGGTATCTACTTCCTGTGATTTTATGGAAGAGTTTAATGGTTTAATAAATGTAAAATGCTTAGTAAAACACCAAGTAAAACTAAGCACTATTGAATATTTATTCATATTATTGTTATTCTACTGCTTTGGTTATTCTTGATACTATTATTATCAATCCACTAAAGTATAAAGAGTTCCATTCTGATTCATCTTAAACTAATGAGAAAGATTTCACAAGTGATACTTTATTTCTTTATATCTTCCAAATTTCCTGTGAAATGAGTACGAATAGAAATATACTAGCATTTTACATACTTTAGAAAATTCAGTTTACTCTAATCTCCCCCAACAATCAACAATGTGCATTCTAGATCTAATTTTATTTTCAAATAAAGAGACTGAGTTATAAAAATTAAGTAACAAACATTGTTTTAAAAATTAATTGGTTTTAAAAAATCATATTGAATCATGGTCCAAAAATGAAAAATTGCCTCTATTTGGCAAACACTAAATCTTGAAAATTACACAAAGGTTCTGGTTTTAAGCAACTAATGACATCAGGTTGGTACTTTCGGGTGACAGAAAATTACAAAGTGATAATAACCAATGTAATAGAAAAATTACCTTTAGAAAATATTGAATATACAATTCATTGCAGTTTCCTTAGTTTGATTCAGCAAGCTTTATTAAAGTCTCAGATGTATTTCAACAAGAATATGTTTCAGATTTTACAAAGTGTTTTGGTTTGCTAAAACTTCCAGGATGCAATACATCAGAAATGGTTTGGCAAATTACAATTCTTACACTGTGAAAAATGTCCAAATTAAGTCATCAACCCAATGATACTTTCGCTGAAGAGAGGCCGTCAACATCGGGGACACCTCTGTCACGGGAAGGCGCATAGCCCGGCATCTGCTGACCCTCCTCTCTGGGTTTCATTGCTTTCAGCTTCTGCTTCAGTGGCTTCCTCTCTCAGCTCCTCTAGGGGCTTTTTCTCTCTAATCTTTCTCAACCTTTCCTTTCCTCATAAAAGACTTCCAGTAAAAGGATTAAGGCACACCTAGAATGGCGGGGGGATCAGGTCTCAAATTGAAATAAGCTAACCGAAAGATTCCACCTACAACAGGTCTGTGCCTACAGGAATGGATTAAAAGAACATGATCTTTTCTGGGGTATATAACAGCTTCAAACCAGCACACAAAGTTAAAAGTATATATAAAATATATCATTTAAAATATATTAAAAAAAAACCCATACCATTTACACTCTCAGAAGGGAGTGGGATAGAAAGAGAGCATTAAACAATGATCATAAATAGGTTCTCATAGATTCAATTCAGATGGTGTAGCCAAAAATGTTTTCACCCACTTCCATGATATGTGTGATTTTCAGAACTTTTTGGATTTCAAAGTTGTGGGCAGAAAGTTGTTTGCTTGATTAAACTCACTAA
Organism: Myrmecophaga tridactyla; assembly: GCA_004026745.1. Taxonomy (NCBI): domain Eukaryota; kingdom Metazoa; phylum Chordata; class Mammalia; order Pilosa; family Myrmecophagidae; genus Myrmecophaga; species Myrmecophaga tridactyla. The sequence continues at coordinate 107,349 of PVIY010003467.1, forward strand.
ATCAAATGAATTGATTTTTTTTAATTAAGAATGTTTGTTTTTACCTCAGCCATTTCATTTTTTAAGTCCTCATATCCATACGCCTATGATGTAGAAATACAGTTCATGGCCTTAAAGTCATCAATTTCCACAGCAATATGAAGCCAGCAGTTCTGGCTTCTTAATTCCCAGCCCCACTAATCAGCTAAAGAGGCCAGATTAGGATGCTTTACAACACCATAAAGAACAAAAGTGACAGGAGCCATCACCAGACAACCTAAATCTATTTACCCTCCCATCTATCACCTCTCCAGATATCTGTCATCATGACTGCTTTTCTATTTATCCACCTATCTATAAATTATCATCCACATCTTTTCATTTGAATGCTTAAATTATATTTAGACAGCCTAAAACTTAACCTTCCATTAATTCTACATTTGGATATATGCACTTAGGGATTTTGTAAACACCCTGGAGAAGCACATCAAACACGTGTGTTTTCATCATTTGAGGATTTCTTAACACAAACGACCTATAAGTCAAATTACAAATTGCATAAAGCAAATGACAAATTTTACAAGAACACATTTTCTTATAATTTTTTCCCAGAAGCATATTAATATGTATCCTATAACCCCCTAGGGTATTATGAGGTTAAATTAGGAAAAATGAGTTCTGCTGTATACAACTATTCCTGAATCCTTTAGGTTGTTCCATCTTTGATCCTGGTACAATCTCAATACTCCTGGAGAGGAACAGTGAACAAAGTGCAAGCTATATATGCATCACAGGCAACTCCTGTCTACCGTACCTGAAGTTATACCCAACTGCACTCATTCTTCACTTGTAGTAGAAATCGAACCACAACAAAAGTCACACTAGGTTTACCATAAAAAACGCCTTTTTAAGTCCATCTGTTGTTTTGTTTATGGAGAGAAAGTAATTCATGTGTCATATATGCTAATAATATGAATGTGTCCAGATCTGCTGTATGTCAAAATAGAATAGAATATTTTCCTCAGAAGGATTTATTCAGGAAACTTTTTGTGAAGTATTCCATACGGTGTTAATATAAATATAACACAAGTAAATATTAGTTTCTCAACCTCTGCCAATTGCCAATTAGCACTCCTTTGAGAGGAGTCAGGCACACAGTGACTTTTGAAGAGAGTGGGAGCTTTGGGCTCTAATCAAAATCATAGAAAATGCAAAGTGAAATAAGAATGGACTTCCAGACGCATTGTAAAAGAAGTGATTTTTATTTTGTCTAGAGAAAATATTGAATCTTTATCCAAAAGTAATGCAGAAAGGTAAATAAAATATGACTAAGAAAGCATCATGCAAGAGCTGTGTGTATGTGATACATGTAAGTTCATTAATGGAAACCTTTTATATCACTCAGTATTGTGCTAGATTGAAACTACTATGTACCCCAGAAAAATCATGTTTTATTCCTGTTCCAATCTTGTGGGGTCAGTGTTTCTTTTAATCCTGATTCTATATCGTAGGGTAGGGATTTTGATTAGATTACCTCCATGGAAATGTGTTATACCTAATTGTGGGTATGACCTTTTATTTAGTCAGAGTGGGTCTTGACTAGTTTACTATAGTACTTTAGAAGGGGAAAATTTTTAGAGAAAATTCAGATTCAGAGGCTTGGAGAACAGCTGCTTCAAAGCTGACAAAGACACAGATGTTTAGAGATGCTTGGAGTGGCAATAGAGAGAGCAGATGCCTTGACATGGTGAAAGCCCAGCAGACATCACCATGTGCTTTCCAATGAGATGCTAAGTAAGCCAGAACCCAGAATTGTTTCCTGGTGGAGCTAAGGGAAGGCCCACAGATGCTTAGAGAGGAAACCGTGCCGTCAGAAGTTGGAAGCCATAGAACCAGGAACAAGGACCTGTAGATGCCAGCCATGTGCCTTTCTAGCTGATAGATGTTTTCCAGATGGCATTAGCCTTTCTTGAGTGAAGGTAACCTCTTATAGGTGCCTTAATTTGGACATTTCATGCCCTTATAATTGTAAACTTGTAACTATTAAAGTCACTTTTTAAAAGCCGTTCTGTTTCTGGTATATTTCATTCTGGCAGCTTTAACAAACTAATACAAGCATATACTTAAAATTCCTCCCACATTCAAACATATTTCAATGTTCAAGCACCTTGTCTTCCCCTATGCCACACAGAGAGCTAAATTCATCCCTAGCATTTCAATAAATAAAAATGAAAAATTTTACTCTCTGGGAAGAAACAAAGGGAAATATTTCTTTTTATTTTTGATGCTCATAAATCCTGCTTTAAACTGTAATTCTAAAACATCCAAAGGCTACTACTGAAAACACTGTGACAAGGAGTCATACAAAAATACTTTGAAATCTCAAGAAAATTCTCATACTCTCAAAAGAATCATGTTGTCTATGGTTCCCTATTTCCTGTACTCATACTGGAGATCCCCCATGAAGGATGGATTTCTGGAAATAAGTAAATTAAAATGGATAACAGGAAGTATTGATTGCTACCATTTTATTATCATGGTTGTTTAGTACACGTAGGCAATATATGATAACACAATCTTATTTTAATGATACTTGAAAAATTTACTAGCATTTAGAAAATAGTATTATCTAATAGTTGGTTGCTATTAGGCCTTGGAAGCATTTATAAGAACTAAAGGACTAGAATAAAAGTAGTACCAAGAAGGATGCATAAAACTTCCCAAAGATTCTGCAAATCTATGAAAAAAATGTCAATACCTACAATAGTAAACTAATATATAAAAAATGTAATGCTATATCAGTTAGAATCCAGAAGCAGAGACAAGGTGTTAAGAATATATAACTAGATATTTTTTGCACAAATATAGGAAGACTAAAAGAATGAGAGCCCAATATTAGTAATTTCAAGAAGCAGAAACCAACCTCAAGTTGTGGAAACACAAATAACTGGGATTAATGAGAAGCAGAGAATACAGAAGATCACCCAACCCAGCCCGCAGAGCTGATGCTGACACCCATGAAGCACAAGCTGTGCTGCTGGTGCTCAGACTGTCTAAGCAAAGCATGGCTATGGCATCTCAGAACATATTCAGGGAAACTCATGGAAAATGGTATCATGGAACCCAACACTGACTTTGTAGAATGAAAAACTAAACAAGGGTGCAGTCATCCCTGAACCCCCCAAAAAAGTTTATCGCATCAATGAAGATATGGACTCCTTCAATACTTTTGGGAATTCAAGTTCTATGAGAAACAAGAAATAAAAGTTAGATTCAGCACATATTAGGTCACTTAGCAATTTGGCAAGATGAGTCAGTTCAATGGAGTCATGAAGGTGAAAATCCCATTGGAATGGATTGAGGAGAACATGGAAGATAGTAATAGGAAATGTTATTATACATAACTTTTTCAAGACAAATCTAATTTGTGTTTACCCCAGACTGCCAAAGTTCTACCTAATCTTAAATGTATTTTTGATAAAATTCATGAAAATATTCTCATGATATTTCAAAATAATTGTCAGATCACTAGCTGTAACATGCACATTACCTTTCATTGGTGTATTGTGCGTTCTGGTCTTAAATACTTCCTCTTTCTCTACTTTCCAAAAATGATGTGATAGATTTAACAAGCACCAGATATGCACTGGACTTTCAGAAAACTTTAAATCTTTAGATGTCATCCTTTTTTTTAACTGAAATTCTGTTTCATCTAATTCTCATTATAAACTCATAGAACTAAACTACACACATGTACAAACATATACTCAATACGTACACATATACACCCATATGTCTATACCCATATAGATACATGCATAAATATATCATATATATGTATATACCTGTATATGTGTGTTTGGGTTTGCTAAAGCGGCCAGAATGCAGTACACCAGAAATGGGTTGGCTTTTTTAACAATGGGTATTTATTAACTTACAGCTTACAGTTGTTAGATCATATGTCCCAACTCAAGGCATAAACAGGATGATACCTGGACTCTGAAGATAAGTTGCCGGCATCCAGTATGCCTCTGTCCCATGGGAAGGTACATGGCTGGTATCTGCTGGTCTTTCTCTCCTGCATTTCATTACTTTCAGCTTCTAGCTTCAGTGGCTTCCTTTCCATCTTCTGTGGGTCCTTTCTTAGCTTCTCTAGGTCTTTTCTCTGTGAGTTTCTCTGAATTTCATCTCTTAGCTTCTATATTTGTTTTATCCTATTATAAAAGACTCCAGTAACAGGATTAAGACCCATCTTGAGTGAGGTGGGTCACCTCTCAATAGAAATAAATCAATCAAAAGATTTCACCCACAACAGGTCTGTACCCACAGGAATGGATTAAAAGAACACGATCTTTCTGGGTTACCTAACAGGTTCCAACCACCACGATGTGCATATCTGTGTATTTGTGTATGTGTAACTGCGTAAACAGACATATAGAGTTAGAGATTTTTTTAACTACCACACCAAGAAAAAAAAATCAAATCAAGTTTTAATCTATTTAATTTTCCTGTGCATGACATTAATATATAATAAAATGATTTGTTAGCCCTATTTAAAGTGTCTCATTTCACTACATTTTCAGAGTTTGATTTTTTAATGCAATTGCCTATTGACATAAAATAAATATTTTGAATGTCACTATCCATTTTATAATACATTAGAAGCTACAATCCATTGTTTAAACTTATGCTTTAGTATTCTAATGCAACATATAACACCAATGAGTGGAGAATGCCTGATAAAATTGTTTGGGTGGGGGACAGAAGAGGAGAGAGAAAAGGGTCTGAAAGAAGGCATGAGGAAAACTTCAGGCACTCCTAAGGCATTTTTCAGTGATAAGGGACTTCAATAACAGTAAATGACAGTCACAAGGAGTGAGTGTCTCCAGGAATAATGGGTGTCTCCATTACCTGAACCAGCTCAAATCGACTTACTCTGGCTAGAAGCGTGCGTCCTTGTGATAACAAACACATGCAAAGTGAAAGGAACTCTGACTAATCCTTTAAGCCTCCCTATAAAAAAGAATTAAATGAAAGTCAAGGAGTCCTTTAGCTACTTTCAGAGGAAAAGTCAACCTCATTAGATGAAAATAAATTAAGCTTAATTCCTCAAATATTTATTGAGCACTTAATATATTCTAGATACTGTGGGGTAAAAAGTAGACATAAAATGACAAATAATACATCAAGGGGAGATTCATATTAAGTGCTTAAATGTCAGTGTAGCACCATATGCAGATGCCGCTTACAGGAGCAGAGAGTCCAGTGGTAACTTGAAGCAAGCACAGTGGTGGAGAGTGCTGTGTCCTCCAAAAGGCACGTAATGGCAGTTCAGAGGTGAGCATCTCTGGAGTAAGCAACATAATCATACTTCCGCAGAGCCTTGAAGCATTGTTTGGAAGCAAGAGGCTTGCTGCAGCATGAGTTACAGCGTGAGACAGTACACACAGTGTACTTCAGTGTGAGGCAGTACACACGGGAGCAGTAGCATTGAAGGCTGGGAAATAGATAAGGCTCCAACAACTATCCAGAAGAATCAGCAGTCTGGGTAGCCGTAGTAGTGGTGGAAATGGCACAAGCTTAAAAGGAACATCACATGCTGACCTGTAACACAGTGGGAATGGCAGCAGAAAGAACTGCTCTGATCTACTTGTGAATTTGTGTGATATAAAATACTAAAGAGAAGAAGGAAAC
>PVIY010003468.1:0-40392 GCA_004026745.1 Myrmecophaga tridactyla
TTAAGTTTTTTAATTAATAAAAAAGTTTATAAAAAAAAAAAAAAGAATGGTTGTTAAACTGGATTAGGGGATGACATGTCTCCACCCATTTGAGTGGGTCTTGATTAGTTTCTGAAGTCCTATAAGAGAGGAAACATTTTGGAGAATGAGAGATTCAGAGAGAGCAACACTACGAAGCAGAGTCCACCAGCCAGCCACCTTTGGAGATGAAGAAAGAAAACACCTCCTGGGGAGCTTCATGAAAGAGGAAGCAAGGAGAGAAAGCTAGCAGATGATGCCGTATTCGCCATATCCCCTTCCAGCCAAGAGAGAAGCCCTGACTGTTCGCCATGTGCCTTCTCACTTGAGAGAGAAACCCTGAACTTCATCGGCCTTCTTGAACCAAGGTATCTTTCCCTGGATGCCTTTGATTGGACATTTCCATAGACTTGTTTTAATTGGGACATTTTCTCGGCCTTAGAACTGTAAACTAGCAACTCATTAAATTCCCCTTGTTAAAAACCATTCTGTTTCTGGTATATTGCATTCCGGCAGCTAGCAAACTAGAACAACTTGGAATTTGTGGATCTTATGGAATCTATACATGCCTTTTCATGGAGGATTCTGTGAATTTATTGAGATTGTGTGCACAATTTTAGGTGATATATTATCTTCCCATGCCTAGGAGAAATTAGGAAGCATTGCTTAGAGAAATAGATGATCTTAGGTAACGATGGATAAATATATAAATGGATTTCTCACCTGAATTAAGTTAAAAGTAATACAGGTAAATGCATGTCCTTTTAATAGCATTATTTCCTAATAACAGTGTTAAGTGAAAACCCTGAAAAGTGCTTATTTTGTACATTTTTCTTTTGCTACATGGCTCATTTGGGGTGCCCTAAATGTATTTTACTTTTCATTCTTTTATCTGCTTATATGAAAATTTTATTGTTAGTAAATAGCTCTAGGCCAATTTCTGTATAATTATTTTTAAGTTCTTCTCTAATCTAGACAAATGGATGTGATTACCATTCCCTCTTCCCTCCTTCAGAACTTTGGTGTCTTTCCCCTAACTCAGAGCTACCACCCTTGATTCTGTGCTAAGTAGAGAAAGGGAATAGCAATGTCTGGTGAGCAGTTTTAAGGCATTCTTTTTCCATCATACTTTATGAGGTCTTTATAACTTAGTGTTGTTTTTAAACAAAATGATCCCTACTCTTAATATAGCTTTAATACTGATAACATGATTTATGTTGTCTCTCGTTTCCACAGGGAAGTTTATTGAAAAATAACATCAGCTCAACTTCCTTTTTCAGTTTTTAAAGGCACCGTGACCATTCACATCACCCCATAAACCACTTCTATATTCTAAGTCAGTAAGGAACATATTAATTAAATGTTAAATATATATGACTGGTTTAGGAGTTAGAGGTTAAATTTATGATATAACTGTCTAGGTCATGCTTTTTCTGTTTGTGGGCTTTTATGACTTATTGATCTGTATACTGAAAAACTTATTTTACTTTTTAAAATCTGTAGGTGTTTCTTACCACATCTTGACTTTTTAAAAAGAAGTTTGAGATATATTTACACACCTTACAATCCATCCAAAGTATACAATCAGTGGCTCTCAGTATTATTACAGTCTTGTGCATTTGTCACCACAGTCAATTTTAGAACATCTTCGTTACTACACATGGAAAACCCCCTTAAACCATACCCCTTATATGCTCTTATTATTGACAGCATTGATGTGGAACCTGTGTGTTACAATTGATAAGAGAATATTAAAATATTACTGTTAAATATAAACCATAACTTGCATAGTTGCGTAGTTTGCATTTTCCCCATATACCTTCCTATGATTAACATTTTGTAATAGTGACTTACATATGTTCTAGTTCATGAAAGAATAAACTTATATCTATATAAGTTTATATATATAAACATATGCTTATATATTTATATTAACCACAATCATCATCCACAACAGCGTTCACTGTGTTATACAATCCCATGTTTTATCCTCCAAGTTTCCTTTTAGTGACATACAGAACCCTAAACTTCTTTCAACCACATTCACACTCATAATTCAGCACTGTTAATTAAACTCACTATAAGATGCTGCCATCACCTCTATCCATTTACAAACCTTTACAACCAACCTAATAGAAACTTCTGCACAAATTAAGCATCAGCTCCACATCTCTACCCTCATTCTATGTCCGGTTAACTTATATTCTAGATTCTAACGCTGTAAGTTTGCTTATTGTAATTAGTTCATATTAGTGAGATCATACAATATTTGTTTTTTTGTGTCTGGCTTTTTTCATCAACATAATGTCCTCAGGATTCATTCATGTTGTCACATGCATCAAGAATTATATTGCATCATATGTATATATCTCATTTGTTTATCCTTTCATCCATTAATTGTCACTTGTGTTGCTTCCATCTTTTGGCAGTTGTAAATAATGCCTCTTTGAACATCAATTTGCAAATGTCTCTTCACATCCCTGCTTTCAGTTCTTCTGGGAATATGCCACTGTGGAATTGCTAGATCATATGGCAATTCTATACTGAGCTTCCTGAGGAACCACCAAACTGTCTTTCACAAAGGGGTATACCATTTTCCATTCCCACCAGCATGATTGACCATTCCTGTTACTCCATGTCCTCTCCAACACTTGTAGTTTTCTTTCTTTCTTTCTTTTTTTTTTGATAGTGACCATTCTAGTAGGCATGAAATGAGATCTCACTGTGGTTTTTACTTGTATATCCTTAATATCTGTTGATGTTGAGCATCTTTTCATGGTCTTTTTAGCCATTTGTATTTCCTCTTTAGAAAGATGTTTATTTAAGCCTTTGGCCCATTTTTTTTAATTGGGTTGTTTGTCTTTTTATCATTGAATTGTAGAACTTCTCTCTGTATTCTGGATGTTAAACTGTTATCAGATATGTGGTTTTAAAGCATTTTCTCCCCTTGAATAGACTGTCTTTTCACAGAGTCCTTTGAAGCACAAAATGTTCAGTTTTGAGGCAGTTCCATTTATCTTTGTTTTCTTTATTGCTTGGGTATAAAGTCTAAGAAACCACTACCTACCACAAGATCTTGAAGAGACTTCCCTACATTTTGTTTTAGGAGTTTTATGGTCCTGGCTTTTATATCTAGGTCTTTAATCTATTTTGAGTTCATGTTTGTATACGGTGTGAGATAGAGGTCCTCTTTCACTCTTTTGGTAATGGATATCTAGTTCTCTTTGTACCATTTGTTGAAGAGACTGTTCTGTTCCAGTTGAGTGGACTTGGGAGCCTTGTCAAAAACCAATTGACTGGGCAGTGCGATAGTGACTCAGTGGCAGAATTATTGCCTGCTATGCTGGAGACCTAGGTTTGTTTCCCAGTGCCTGCCCATATATAAAATATATATATATAAATAAAAAAAATAAATTTTAAAAACCCAATTGAATAGAGATCTGAGGGTCTATTTTGGAACTCTCGATTCAATTCCATTGGTTGATATATCTATCTTTATACCAGGACTACGCTGGTTTGACCACTGTGGCTTTGAAATATGCTTTAATGTCAGGAAGATTTGAGCCCTCCAACTTCGTTCTTCTTTTTCCAAGATGTTTATAGCTATAAAGGCCCCTTACCCTTCCAAATAAATTTGGCTTTTCCACTTCTGCAAAGTAAGCTGTTGGAATTTTTATTGGGATTGTGTTGAATCATCTATAAATCAATTTGGGTAGAATTGACACCTTAATGATATTTATTCTTTTAAGTCCATGAACATAGAGCATCCTTCCATTTATTTAGTTCTTTGATTTCTCTTGGCAGTGTTTTGTAGTTTTCCATGTACAGTTCCTTTACATCCTTGGTTAAAATTTAATTATTTATTTTTTATTGGTATGTATTATACATTCATACATCCTTGGTTTAATTTATTCCTAGATATTTGATTCTTTTAGTTGCTATTGACAGTGAATTTTAGAAATTGATATCCTCCTCAGATTGCTGACCATCAGGGAACAAGCATGTTACTTAGAGTCACAAAACTTTAGTCTTAGAATCTTAAGTCTGCTGATTCAGTTTTTAAATTTATCAAATATCTGCCTCACAAATTTACTTTAGTCTTAATGAGATATTTGTAAAAGTACCAGATACCCAGTAATTGATCAATTAATAGTGAATCAGTGCTTTAGTGAATTTTTCTTTCCCCTTAAAAAATAAAGCTCTTTGTAGTAGAATTTATTCTATGTATATTTTTGTTTCACTAATTAACAGATTTTAAAAGGGTTTTCTTATAAGAGGCCTCCCCATAACAAGCCTCTTAAGTAAATTTTAACCAGAAAGTTATTTAAGTTTGATGAATAGCTATAAATATTTAGTCTTGTGAATAATTTAAAGCCATTTAAGCTAAGGCATTTATTTTTTTCAAATGAGGAAACTGAGGCCAAGAGCTCTTACTGACTTATTTCAGGTGTCACTGCTGGAGCAGCTTTTGTTCTTCTGTGGTTCATCTGTCTAATGGAACTGGAATCCACATAGAAGTTTGGCAAGGGCACCAACTGAACTCATTACAAACTGTTGTTTCTTTTATGACTGCTGTCCTAGTAAGTTCTCAGGCTTGATAAGTAATCCTTATACATGTTGTGTGTTTCCCAGACAAATGCAATAGTGGTGATAGAATTCCAGGGGCACTATCATAGCTAAGAATATCACTTCTATGGGGCTAGTTACCTCTTTAATTTTTCCCTATCTGGGACCATTTGCCTGTGGTGTCCTAATTAGAATGTTGTAATTCCTATACTAAATTTGATAATTTAGAACAGAAATCAAGATCCTGCTTCATCATCTGTGTTCATACTCAAAATGAATATCAGGTAAATTCGCACACTGAGTTGTGACTTTAAGAAAGAGAAGGGGTAAGGGAAAGTAGGAATAGCTCCAGCCACTGATAGACAAATTGGTTGAGGCATTATTTCATTACTAATTTTTGTTGAAGCTTTTCTTTTTGTTTGTTTTGTTTTCTTTGAAACTGGTTTTAATCTAAGCAAGTATTTACTTTCACGCAACTGAAACTTTTCTCATATATGCAGCTACTACTTATTCAGACAGTTCAGTATGTTTGGCTATACCTTCTCAATAAATTGGCAACAAAGGTACTAGCTAATGCATAGTGAGCATTTAGTATATGTAGTGTATGCCTAGTGTCGTAAATGCCTACAATGTGACCATCCCCAGTGCTCTTAATGAAACACTTTCCTGTGTTTAATTATAACTGTTCTAATGTATCATTTTTCAATATTTTGAGTAATTATGCTAAAGCATAGATCAAGCACATCCTAATTGTCAGAGATAATATCTCTAGGGGTTCATTGTAAAATTGATTTTTCTTTTGGCAATTAATTATTTATCAAAGAAAAAATTGAAAAGCTTGAGTTGTTTTTGATAGGTTATTTAGAAATATCCAAAGAATGATGATAGGTTATGGATAGAGAGTACTGAATATTTGGGAAATTTAAATGTATGTTGGTGAGCTGTAACCTTTGGACTTGACTATATTAGACATTTTTGCCATTTATTCCATGTCCTTATAAAGCTCCTTATGTTTTCTTCATATATATAATAGATTCCAGGTTTGATAACCATGGGGACACTAAGACTGACATTATGTGTGTTCTATCACTTTTAAGACAACTCTCGCTTTAATTTCACAAGACAGGCTTGAAAACCAGAAGTAACCTAACTCCAAAATTGGCAGTAAATCCTCCAACAGGGAAAAGGTGACGTACTGTGTAATAAATCCCTTTGTTGAAAAAGAGATGTTGCAATAGTGGAAACTGAAATGCCAAATGTTTCCTTTTAAATTTGGAAAGGTCTTTCCTCATTACTTATCTGTCCCTGTGGACATCTAACAGGGGATGTGTTGAAAGATTTTTTCAGATGCCCACTAGCTGCAGTGAGAGTGAATGACAGTATTTATAAGATGACATCCATGCTTCAAAATCATTAGTAATCCTTGGGAATGTGTGCTATGCCAGTGGTACTGAATGTGAGCTTTTGTTACTGTGGATGCTGAACTCTTGTATGCAGGTTTCCTAGGAATGTGGTATATATCTCTCCTATGAATGCAACTTCACTTTTCTCCCTCTGGGGGAATCTTTTTATCGGAATTGAGGTTACAAAGGTTTACAAAAAATAAAGTGTCCAATAGGGGAGAAAAATCCGTGAGATTATGATTTATACTTAGAAATCCTAATCTTATTTTGAGATCCTGGGGAGGAATAACATCACAATCCTCAACCATTTGAAAATTTGTCTACCTCAAAAACCAGGTTCATAAAGGCTTTTAGGTTTTTGTTTTGTGATAATTTGGATCCAACAACCACCCCTGCTGTTCCCACTAAATGAGACAGATAAAAAGGAAAAAAAAACCTTGAGATGCAATGAGTATATGTTTTAAATATATAACCAGAGTTGGTAAATTTTTCTTATTGTGCTTATTGCTGCAGCTTTTCTTTTTTTTTTTCTTAACTTTTGGAGCTAACACATGATTTGGTAGTATGATTTTATTGGGCTGTGACATTACATATTTTTAATTGTCCTAATTTGAAAGATGCTTCTGTCACTGCAGCTAAAAGAACTGAGTGTGTGATGTAGTCAGATGAAATAAAACATAGGGAGCATCTGTTGGTGTTGACTCTTAACAAATTGTGAACTCTCAGATAGGGAGGTGAAGTGCATGGTACCTAATTCTATTATGAATGAGCCTGTCTTGCTTTAATATCTTGCTTTAAGAGAAAATATTGTGAATGCAGGAGTAGGACTGTTACATTTAAGTCAGGTAATAAACCTGTTGGGAAAGAAAGGGTATACATTATAGAAATTGTAGAATATAACAAAATGAATAAATAGTAATAATCAGGTATTATACACAATTCCTGGATAACTACTATTAAAGTGTTTCCTGCCCAACTAAGAAAAATCTTTAGCATATTATTTGTTTTGTTCTGATAGTGGAAGGTTTACCCAGGTGGTCTTTTGAGCCTATGTGAAGGCTCAGCTTGCTTTGAAGCAGTAACCTTCAGAATTACAGATCAAAGGATAAACTAAACTTTTAAATTCTATTTCAGGTTCTCAATGATGATTGTCTGGCTAGCTGGGAATCACTTTGTCCTAACAGAAGGATAATGCAGAGAATAGGAATAAAAGATACAGTAAAATGACAGAAAATATCTTTCTCAAAGTGGTTATTATCCTTATTGTAGCATTTATTAAGTGCCTACAATATGCCCATCCCCATGCTAAATGTTTCATATCCATTGTGTTATTCTGTCCTCACAGCAACACCACGAGTTACTTGGAACCCCCGTTCCCCATTTTACAGCAGGTAAAACTGAGGTTTAAATAAAGAGCCCCAAAGTCCCCAGCTATGTTCAAATGTGGGATCTCATTACAGAAGTAGCCTGTAGGGCCTTTAACCTTAAGCTAGAGGTGTGTGTGTGTGTGCGTGTGTATGCACACATGAGCCAGAGTGAGGGCGAGGGTGAGAGTAAGGGTGAGGGCGACAGTGAGACCAGGAACGAAAGGGAATGGGGAGAGGGGAAGAGATACAGATATATGGAGGGAGGGAATGAGAGAATGAAAATTATAATTGAATCAATAAAACATACAGACTGTCTTCCTGTAGGCAAGAAACTGCTACATGCCCCCAAATGAGATTTCTTCTTTAATAAAGATACAGAAACTCTGTTGTGATGTGTGTTCACTAGAGAAATGATGGCATTGTTAGAAACAGTTAAATGAGGGAAAATTAAAGATACTCTTAACTCTTCTCATTTCCTCAGAGTTTTGCTGACTTTTTCTGGATTCTGAACAAACCCACAGTCATAATAAAGATGGCCTCCCTGAAGTGGTTTCACATGGGCTGAAGGACATGCTCATTCTTTACATGGATAAAAGGGGCCCTTAAATATGTAAGACTCCATTTTTCAGGCAACATAAAGGATTTATTTTAACTAAATTACTCTCCTTTAGTTAAACAAATTAGAAAGAAATTTGGTTGTTGGAAGCAATTAAATATATCATGGGTTTCCCAAAATAACTCAGTTAACGATCAGACCACATGATCTTTTTCATGTATTGCTGCTAATGGTGTCTGATGAATACATCTACATGAATTTATCAGAAATTATAGTTAACTCAACACAGAGTTGCATGTTTTAGCTGGAGGAAGTAGCTAGAAGTCTTTCAGTTAAAGTTTCCTGAGCCATTTTCTTTCACTAATAAAGAGCCCTTTATTAATATTAAGAATGCATTTGGTCTTAAAGAACACAACCCAATTACAGTGGTTTAAATAGATCTTTGTTTTTTGTTTTTAAGTCCCATTAAACAAGAAGTCAGGGATGTGGGAATTGGTGACAGGGTGGAAAAAATTACTGGGGGCTCGTCAGCTTGCCCAGCAGACCTGTCGGGTACCATGGTCTGTTCTTTTTCTTCTGCCTTCCTGAGTAGGTAGGCCTTCATGGTCCTGGGTGTTACCCCAAGGTCACTGTGGCTGCTGTTGATGTGATATGTGCCACTCTCAGGCTAAAGTGGTAAAATAGCCTTGGGTGGCCTCTAGCTCTCTGGTGGGGGAACTGTGTGATCCACGTGGTACGTTTACAGATGATGGAGCCTCTCTCAGCTTAGATTTGCTTCTGAGTGACTGCATGGAGTAAATCTCCTTGGTGACCCAGGTTCAATCTATAACATTAATAGGAATTATATTTTTGTTGTGTTAAACCACTGAGATTTGGGGCTTATTTGTTTTACAGCCTAGGGTAACTATTCTGACTGATATATCAGGTTGGACTTTTGTCAGACAACTTCAGTGAATTGAGGGAAAGAAGGAGGATTTCAGGAGTAAAGAAATGTTATAATTTGATGAATCATGGAATTTTAGTTGGAAAAGGAGGAAAGTGAAGCATAGTAAAAAAGCAGGAGAATTAATGGATTGCAGTTTTTGGCAGAATGGAAATGTTGCACTTGGAGTGTTCAGAGAGATGAACTGGAAAAATAGGAGGGGTGAGAAACTGCACTTGAGCTTATGAGGAAATTATTATCACTGATAATGTCATAGTCAAGGGAGTGAGTTTTTGAGTTTCATGGATGACAAGTTCATATGAGGAGAGGATATTAAAGAATGTAGAAGCCAAGATATCCAAAGGATCATCTAGGTAAATATAAAAAATCAGTGGGAATTCTGGCAAGGAGCAGTGTTGAACAGAGTGGAAATGAGCCAGGGGCTAAGATCTCTAAGGAATAGGGTTGTCTTTATCTGTTGAAACTATCTTTATTTCTAATTCTGGAAAGTAGGTTCTTTGTAGATGATCTGCCTTTTCTTTCTGGTTAGTTTTTAATATTTTCTCTTGTCTTTGGTTCAGAGCTTCACTATGATTTACTTAAGCACGGGTTTGTATTTATTTCTCTTCTTTGGAACTGTTTTCATCTTCAATTAAAGGGTTTACCTAAAACTTAAATTCTGTAAAATTCTTATTTTTTTGGTTGTCAGATATTAGTGATCCTTCCCCATCCTTTGTTTTTCAAATGGCCTGTTAATGTGTTGGTTATTCTCATTTTTGTGCTCCAGGCTTCTTCTCTTCATCTATGTCATTCTTGGGGTGGGGCGGGGTATCATTCTAGGTTGCTTTTTAGTATTTTTCTTCAGATCAATCTTCCAGTTCTCTCTCCAACTGTATCTCATGATGCTTGCTATATTCATTGAGTTTTTAACAGCATTTGTACTATTACTTTGAGAAGTTCCATTTGGTTTCTTGAAAATTTTGAGCCTTTCCCCCAACCCCACCTCCACTCACAAATTGCTCTGATTTTTTTTTAAAAATCATGCTCCATCTTCTTTTTTATCTTTGTACTACAGGTTGTTCTATATAGATCTGGGTAAACTACAACCAAAATATGCCATTGTCTGTTTTTGTATGACCTGTGAGCAAAGAATAAACCTTTAAGCAATCACTAGAAAAGGAAAGAGATAAATATGTGCCATATCATATGCAGCCTGTAAATACTAAAATATTTACTGACTGTGGTAGTTCGGTTCAGGTGTCAAGTTGGCCAGGTGAACGTGCTTAGTTCTGTTGCTGTGGACATGAGCCAATGGTACGTGAACTTCATCTGTTGCTCATTACCTCTGCAGTTGGCTAAGAGGCCTGCCTGTTGTAATGAATGATGTTTGATTTAATTGGCTGGTGCTTAAATGAGAGTTCAATGTAGCATGGCACAAAGCAGGTCAGCATACCTCATCTCAGCCCTCGCAGCTCAGTCCAGGCCTTTGGAGATGCAGAAAGGAATCATCCTGGGGAAAGATGTTGGAACCCAGAGGCCTGGAGAGAAGGCCAGCAGAGATTGCCCTGTGCCTTCCCACGTAAGAAAGAACCTCAGTTGAAAGTTAGCTGCCTTTCATCTGAAGAACTGTACATTAACTAAATAAATCCCCTTTTATTGAAAGCCAGTCCATCTCTGGTTTGTTGCATTCTGGCAGCTAGAACACTGACCCTTTCCAGAGCAAATTTGCTGACTCCTTTTTTTATCACCTCTGCTTCATGGTATGATAATCCCCTTGTTTTTTTGCATCTGCTCATTCTTTTTTATGGTTCTGTGTGTGTGTGTGTGTGTGTGTGTGTGTGTGTGTGTGTGTGTGGTTGAGAGGAGAAGAGCCATTTGTAATGTTTTTATCGTGAGTTCGTCTTTTTTGTGGGTTTGTGAAAGGTTAAGGATCTCCAGAAGAGTGGCAGTGTGTTATGATTTTGAGGTCTTTGGTTGTGGGGTACACTGTAACAGAAAGCGTTCTAGGCAAGAGTAGGCCGGCTGGGCTAAAGAATGGGGTAAACAGGAGATGACCTGACTATAGAGACTATCTCTCAGAGGGCTGAGAGCCAAGATTCTCTTCTTAATTCCTGAGGTTAGTTTGCAGGATACACAATCCAGGAAACTGGCATCTGGAATGGCCAGGATGAAAGTCGAGTGAGTATTAAGTAGCCAGACAGGGGTCCAACACCTTTGGGGAGGTCTGATAATATGCAGCAGCATATTAACTGTAGAGTTTTACCAAATGCCTTTTACTCCTGGGAATTGATTGGATTCGAGTGTAATTTACTTCATAGGAGATACATACTATCTGCTTGTATCTTTTTGTGATATTAGCAGCCATTGATGATTATTGCCTATATCAGTTATTATGTTATGAGTTACAGATGGCTATATTCTAATTCTGTTAATTTCTTCATTTATTAACTGGGATACATCTTTAAAAAAATTTTCCTTCATAAACTCATTGGTTGCTTTGTAACCATATGAAAGACAGAAATGCTTGATTGTCTCATTTCAGTTTTCAGAATAATGAATTGGTTCTCAAGAATCCTCCAAAGTTGGCCAATGCTTTTTAGAACTTAAGTTACGAATTCATTGTGTTTCAGTCTCTTCATTTGTCATTGTATTGATGCTAAATAACTGTAATTTTTTCTAAGTTCTTTTAGAACTTGCTATTAATCACTTTTCCTAGGTTTGTAGATAATCCATCGTTATATGTATAATCTATCTTTTTTGCCAAGATCTGAGAACATAAATATGCTCTTACTTGCAAGAACAAGGACAAAAGGAGGATATAACTAAAGGCTTATTTCTAATATCTGTGAATAAATAGTGGAACTATTTGCCTTTGAATCACACTTCAGCTATATGGCATCATATTCTAAGAACCCTTGGAATTTTGTGGGTAAAACCACAGAACTCAAATTCTTCTTTGATTTGGAACCTGTAAGAGAATAGACTTTTGGTGCCATGGTTGTTATGTTAGAGGTGATATATGTCAGAAAATTGAAGCCATAATTTTAAGTTTCGTGGTTAAAAAAAGCAATCGTTGGAAAATCCTATATAGTCCTGTATAACAACACAGGAAAAAGTCTCCCTGACACACATTGTGTATTTTTGATGTAATGTTAACTTCATGTGGTTTAGCTCTTTGACTTGAGGCATGTGTACATAACCTTCTGAACACTCATTTGGCTTATAATATGCCAATTTCCTAACAATTATTATTGTCTCAAAGTATAACGTTTCACTTTTCAACATCAAATATGTACACAGAGGGAATTAAACTTTATATAGTTTCGTGAGCTTAGCACAATATCTGTACATAGTAAAAGTCAAAAATGGTTTCTTTTCTGTTAGTTTTATTGCTGCTTTTGTCCTGATTATAAAAATAATATTGCAAAAATCTAACAAAATAGGGATCACCCATAATCCTGCCCACAAAGTTATTTATTTAATTACATATCTTTCTCTAAGTAGACATTCACAAAGAGATATTTACGTCTTGAAGGATGTTTAGATTTTACAAAAAAATACAGTGAGGTTATCTCAAAGCCAGGTGATTTTTTTAAACTCTTTTTCACACTTTTCTTAACTAAATTTTTGGCAATCAGTGCATATTGTGTATGTATACATAATGTATCACATATGTATACATTTGTAAGTGCATGTATATTTAATTAAGGAGAAGGACAGAGAAGAGAAAGAAGAAAGAGGGGAGAGGGGAGGAAAGGTATACATATGCGTAGAAACTTTCTGAAATGAAAGGCACCAACATGGTTTAACAATTACAGATCATTTTTCTTAAGGAGATTTGTTGTTTGTGTCTAACCTCTGTCACAATACAGATTAGTTAAACAAAAGTGTGTATCAGTTTTAGTGTTGGTTTTAGTTTCATGGACTTAAGAATTTTTTTTACACGTTATTTAAATGAGGTTGTTTCATTAACAAACTATGTCCATATATTTCTTTTTGCTTAGAACCCCTCTTTCCCCATTTACCAGTATATCGTGTGTGAGAATGCATGTTGATGTGTACATGGAGATTAATGACATGAAAAAAAGTTACCTTTTCCTGGTCCTGTGAGGGAATCTGAGTGTATCCTGGAGATGTTCTTTCTTTTGCTCTGATCCTTTGGAGCGTAGAGTTGAAAAGTTTTTCTTTAGTCTTATTAAATGCTTGGGTCATTTGATACCCTTTACTTGTTATAAGCATTAATAGAGGATCTGATTTTCTAATAAACAAACATAATGCCTTTGGCAGCAATAATTTTTAATGAAAAAATATTTAAATGAAATATTTTAAAGATGTTGTGTATCTTTAGTGTCTGCCAAAACTGCTAAAATTACTAGATTGCTCATAGAAATCATTTCATCTGTCACTGAATTTTTCTCCAACATAACTACTTCTTAAGTTATGCATAAGGGTTTTTGATGCTAGTGACACAAGAAAGGTGTTCTTGTGTGAATGAGACACTGACATTTATTAAGTCCATTCTTCACCTGATGATATGTGGTAGGCATTGCAGAGGAAAGGAGATGGGGGAAATTCAGGCTTCCCCTGGATGCCTGGAATTCTACCCTGTGCCTAGTTTTGCTGGTTGCTGGGGGGGAAATGGCTAATTGCCATAAATGTTCACTGACTGGGAGACTAATGCCAATTGATTGCAGTTGAATAAATAAATGATAAAACAAAGGTCTTTGATAATCCACAATGAAAATGAGGCAGAGCCATAGGATATTACTAGCTGGAAAATCTGAATTCCTGTATTATGTAAAGCATTCCTATGAAAAAGAATTTTCCCTTTATTTTTCTGTTTCCTTTTGTGATTAGATAATAGTGTATTTCTTTGGTTTCAATTGTCTCATTACTAAAATTACCAAATTGCCTATAGAAATCATTTCATCCATCACTGAATTATTCTCTAACATAACTACTTTTTAAGGAATGCATAAGTGATTTTTAATGCTAGTGAGATAAGAAGGGCATTTAGTGCTGCTCTTCCTCAACTGTTCTTGTTTTCTTTGGATTTCCAGGATGTGGAGAGCATCTTGTTCGCACCATACTGGCAAGAGAGTGTTCACTCGCTTTGCAAGCTGAAGATGCTCACCAAGCTCTATTGGAGACTATGCAAAACAAGTTTATTGGTAAGTAAAATGTTAAGAAAATTACATCCTTCTAAATGTAGATCACTTCACTAGTATGTAAGTTCCATGAGGCAGTACCTCATTTGTATCTCTGGACCCAACTCCAGGCCTACCTTAGAGTTAGACCCTCAATTAATTTTTTTTTTTTTTCACATGGGCAGGCACCGGGAAACGAACCCGGGTCCTCTGGCATGGCAGGCAAGCGTTCTTGTCGCTGAGCCACCATGGCCCGCCCCCCTCAATTAATATTGGTTGTGAAAAGAAATTCCATTACAGTAGATACAACAGCATGAAATTTGCTATGTAACTAAACTAATACCCAAACTGAGAGAGTTGTCCAGTATTAGATTGATATGCAGTAGAATAAAATTCTAGTAAAACAAAATACAAGCAACAACCTCCTTAAAAGGCTTTTTAAATTAAAATATGACTTTTTTTTTTTTTTTTTTTAAAGTTAGCTTGTATTTCGGTAGCCAGTGCTGCTATAGATAGTTGCATGTGTTGAAATCCTGCCTGGGCTCTATTGACCAAGCTAGATAACCTGATTTGAGGCTGCATTTGTCTGTAAAAGGTTTTGTTTAGCCTAGCACTGGCCATATACATAGTTCTTTTGGGGGTTAAAACAGTTTGACATAGGTTTCCCCTTCATTTAATATGTGTTTATTGAACTCACCATTATGTAATGACCTGTGAATTTGTGTAAAAAAATATAAACGTAAATTAGGAGACTAAGCCATGAGCATATAAGATAGTTAGCATGAAAGGGTATCACAGTGTTAGCTTGGTGATATCCCAACTAGAAAATTAAGGCAGGATACAACACTTACAAAAGTAGTCAATGAAGGAAGAAATAACCCGAAAAGACTCCAGGACAGGGGCAGGGTCTTAAAAGTGGCCCCAGAAGGATCTGGGATAAGTGAGGGAGGAGGAGGTAGGAAGCAATGTGAACAACAACATGAAAATGGCATTAGGCATGGCGAGGGCAGGAGACCCACATGTATCTTACCTGGAGGGGGGAGTATTCCTCCTAAGAAGTAGGGTGAATGGTCCACGTGAAGCCAGGTCACAGAGAATCTTAAAATCTCAGTGTAGGCATTCATGTTCTCTTTGTAGAAAGGAGGGAATGTTTATGACTTCTGGAGGTGACAAAATGATTTTGGGTAATGTTTATGGAGTAGATCTAAGGTTGTCCAAAACCATCACTATACAAGAAAAATATGAGGGGCTGCAGATGATCCTGGGGATGGAGAAGAAATGATGAGATTTGAGGGAAGTATTTCCTGGTCTGATTAATTGATGGAATATAGTTCAGCGGACTAAAAGGAAATATTAATGGACTTAAGTTTTGAGGCTAGGGGGATGTAGCACTCTGGATCTAATCAGGTGATAGAAACCATGCAAGTGAAATAGAAGGTTTGATATAAAGCATTTTTAACTATGATAAAAGAGTAATTATAAGATATAAGAAAATACTATATGATACCCCAGGGCTGAGAGAGAGAGGGTGTCCAACAAAGGACAAACTTGGAAGGGGCTCAGATCTCATCAAGTAGGTGTGGTTCTACCAGATAGTAGAGAAGTTTGCTGGTTTAGTCAGACTGGGCCTGGTCTGGAGTTGCTGGGCAAACAATAGACAGTCCTTTAGAGTGGCATCAGGAGAGTAAACGAGCAACAACTTGGTGGAGCGGGCCTACAATGGGAGTGTAGGCATTGGCGAGTGCAAAAAACCTCTTGGCATATAGTCAATCCACAGGAAACTTGCAGAAGGAATGACTTCTCAGTGTGTGACCCTCAGGGCTACAGTTAGCAGCCTGCAGTCTGTGTGGAGTCTTGCAGAGGGAATCCTGCACAGGCCACTGGGATTCTGGTTTCTCTGATGAGAGGGCTGTGCAAAGGGTATTTCCAGGGCCAGGCTGCAAGGTTACAGAGGACTGTTCCCTGGGTGTTCTTTTTGCAGTACCACACTGTCTTTCTCAAAAGCAACACAAGTGAAGAGAATGGAAGCTCCAGGAATCAGTTCCCCCCCGCAAAACAACAATTGACCTGGCAGGAACTGTCTGAATCAACTATTTTGCAAATCCGGAGTCTAGTGGAACACCGTACAGCATCCAAGAAAGAAAGGAAAGAAGTAGCTTGTAAATTCCAGTAAATACCTATGAATTTCACCCACTCTGCAGCAGCAGACCATCTCCCATCACCCAGCCTTATGGCAGGCAACAGTGTGGACTGCAGCTCAGGCTGTTCACATAGGTTTTTGGTGCCAGGATGGCACATAAAGACTTCGTCCTCTAAACTTCAGGGAGTTATGGTCTGATTACTAATCATTGCTTTTGATCAGCCACTCCTGATCACTGGGCACTGGCTCTGAGGGTGGCCATTGTTTCAACCCCCTCAGGCAAAAGCAGCAGAGAAATCTTAAAGACAGTACCCTTCCTCAAACTACGGAAAACTGTTAAAGAGCCCCATTAACCGGGGCTGAATCTGAATCAAGAAAACACAGAATCGAAACCTATAGGTGAAGCTCCTGGTACCCTTGCCAGCTCCACGATGCAGGGCGGAGCCAGTTTGTACTCTGATTATAGGTCCCTTGCCCTGTTCCAGAGGGAGCAGAGTAAACCCTGTGCACATACTGGGGTACCTCTTTGTTACTTTCAATCGACTGGAAAGAAATTTGAAAAATTCTATTAGGTAACTTGTCTCAGGCTCAACCTTTCACAATTTGTGCTGAAGGCAAAGAAGCATGTTGCATACATTAAAGCAGTGAAAGAGACGGTTGATTTGAGGTGGCCTGGGGTAGTAAAGGACTACCTGCAAGTCACACAGTAGAGCTCCCAGGAGGGGGTAGAAGTCTATTTTAAAGAAACATGAGGGTGCATTCATTCAAAGACCTATAGACAGGTGAATTCCCAAGGCCACTAGCAAGCACAAGCCCAGGTTAATAAGTAGGTTCCCTAGCTCTGTTCAGGCTCAGATAAGACTCAGAGGACCGGCACTTTGCATTTGCCTTAAACTAATCTTCTTAATAGGAGGGTTAACTTCTGAAGGAGGCCACCAGTGAAAGAGGAGCCAGTTTTCAAAGACTGTGCTGTGTATGATGCTTTTTGCTTTGCTTTGTTTGTTTTGATTAGTTCCTGGCATTCAAGAAAATCTCTGTCATGTCTGTACTTGGATACAAACTTAAAGAACCGACAGCTCAGGGATTAAATTCCAGAGTTAATGCTTTAGAATATTAAAATACAGAATGCAACTAAAGAACCGAAGACAAACAAAGAAACAGGAAATGATGGCCCATAAAAAGGAACAATAAAAAAAATCCAGAAATCATCAATGAAGAGGATCAGATTTGGACTTACTGGACAAAGACTTTTTAAAAAATGTTCCTATTAAAAAAGGATCAAATTAAAAATCATCCTTAATATGCTCAAGTAGATAAAATATGGAGAAAAAACTACAGTATATGAGAAAGTCTATGGATGAACAATATAGGAATCTCTTTGAGATTTTTAATAGGAATCAAACAGAAACACTGAGGTTGAAGACCATGGAACCAAAATGAAAAATTCCCTAGAAGGCTTCAGCAGCAGAATGGAGCTGTCCAAAGAAAGAACCCATGAACTTGAAGACAAGGCAGTTGAAATGATTCAAGCTGAGAAGCAGAGTGTATTTCATGGTTTCATAATTTGTTCATTCCCTTACTGAGAGAGAGATAAGTTGCATGTAATTTTTGTCTATATCATTTTACCATGTGTGAATGCCCATTTCTCCACACCCTTGTCAACAAGGTGTGTCAACAAGAAATTATCAGTTTCTTTTAAAATATTGAAATCATGGATTAAAAAATAGTTTCCAATTTTAATTTGTCTTTTCCTGACTACAGAAAAGATTGAACAGCTTTTCACGTAACTTGAACTTTTATATTTTTCTGTGATTTATCTGCTCTTATCTTTTACACATTTCTTTCTGTTGTACTGTGTGGGTGATTGTCTTTTAATTGGCATTTAGCTCTTACTAATGATAAAATTACTTTAAACGAAAGATTATGAAGAGGCATAGCAATAACCATCTGTGAAGAATTTAAAAATAATCCTATATCTTTTTTTTTTTTATTGGTATGTTTAGTGTCTGTGGCCCTTCCCTTACAAGGAGATTTCTTTAGTTACTAATTTTAGAGCTATGATTAAAAATATTTGTTTTTATATATTTTTTTCTAACGTAGTTAAGTTAGGGCCTTTGAGCATAAATTTTTTTTTTCCTATTTCTTTACAAGTTGAAACAAACCCTGAATTATCTTAAATTTAGGGTTCTTTAAAAATTTATTTTTGATAAATGCATCTTTAATGTGATAGAATCAAATAAAGTAAAATTGAAAGACATTTTAAAGATTGAAATGTTTTTGTTTCCACTTGCGTTACCATTATGCCAAGATCCAAAGCTTTGGTTTGACTTAAAGAGGAAGCATAAAAGAAAAAATTTAAAAAAAAGAGAGAGAGAATACATTTAAAATCAAAACACTATTCATGTAACATATAAAACCCATAAAAATGGGTTCTATAAAAATAGTGCCTTAATAATACTTCATGTTAACCAGCCTGTTACAGATTGAATGCATAGTTAAGTAGGGAAAAGAAATAATTTCCTTTTTAGTTGTGTTTTTCAAATGATTACTCATACACACACATATACAAGTTCCTGCAGTGATTCAGATGTGATGTTTCCTATTAATGGCTATTTTTGAAAGATGTTGGTTTCATGAATTATTCTTTTTTCACAAAAACAGTGGCTGCACATGTGGTATGTGAACTTCAGGGTGGTATTATAGCTTCCTACCCTGTACTCAACAGGTAAGGTCATGGTACATTTTTAAGTTGGTTTTTGCTTACTACTAAATATAATGGTTGATAAAATGTTATCTGTAAAAAAAATCATTTTCCCTTTTCTTCTTTTTTTTCCCTTTGTATAAGTTGTTAGTACTATCAATCTATAATTTATGTGACTATTGTTGAAAAATTCCATGTGTTTATACTGTTTACAAAAACAAATGATTTTTGCTCTATATTCTTTTATTCCTTTGGGGAAGTGTTCGTACACTGTTATTTTGATCATAAGTCTTACAACTTCACTTTAATTGTCATCATAGATTTACTGTCAAATGCACATCATAGATTTAATTGACATCATAGATTTACTGTCAACGCCATCGACAACTAAAATCTTAGGACTTTCTGCCAAATGGAGAAGTTACATTCAATAAATGTTTTCTTTTAATGACCAAATGATTATCTAAAACTCCAACAATTCATGAGTATTAGCTTTCACAGGAAGAACAGAAGTACATTGTTATTACACAATTTAACATCCTATCTGAGATGCAGTATGCTTCATGAATTTCTTCATAATTCAGAAAACTTTAAAAATAAAGTTTTCTCTCCTTCAGTATATTTTTTTCCTGTTGCATTTTTTCTTTTTCCTTCTTTTATTGAAATACATCATACAGTCCATCCAAAGTATACAATCAGTGGCTCCTAGTGTCATCACATAGTTGTGTGCTAATCACCACAATCAATTTTCTAACAATTTCATACTCTAGGATGCAAAATAAAAGAAGAAGAAGAGAAAAGCCAATATGATATATGTACCCCTTATCACCACCACCCCCATCATTGATCCCTAGCATTGCTGCAGGTGCATTTGTTACTGTTGATGGGAAAAAAAATTTGAAGAAGTTACTGTTAACTAATTCTTTGTCCATGAGTTTATATCATATAATGAGCTTATTTTAGAGATACAGTACAATATTTACCCTTTTTTGTGTGACTTATTACATGCAGCACAATATCCTGAAGTTTCATCCACGTTGTTTTGTGCTTCAGGACTTCATTTCTTCTTACTGCTGTCGTATATACTTCTATCATCTGTTTATACCACTTTGTTTTTATCCATTCGTCATATACCACATTGTTTTTATCCTTTTGTTGGTTGATAGACACTTGCATTGTTTCTGTCTTTTGGCAATTGTGAATAATGCCGCTATGAACATCAGTGTGCAAATGTCTGTTCATGTCCCAGCTTTCAGTGGAATATGTATTGAGTAGCGGGATTGCTAGATTATAGGGCAGCTCTTTACTTAGCTTTCTGAGGAACTGGCAAACTGTGTCTTTCATAGCGGCTGTACTATTTTACATTCCCACCAGCAGTGAATAAGTGTTCCTGTTTCTCCACATCCTCTCCAATACTTGTAGTTTCTTATTTATTTAATAGTGGTCGTTCTAATAGGAGTAAAATGATATCTCATTGTGGTTTTGATTTGCCTTTCCCTAATAGCTAGTGGCTAAAAAGCCATTTGTATTTCCTCATTGGAAAAATGTCTGTTCATGTCTTTTGCCCATTTTAAAATTGGGTTAGTTGTCTTTTTATTGTTGAATTGTAGGATTTCTTTGTATATTCTGGATGTCAAACTCTTATGTGTTTTCCAGATGTTTTCTCACATTGAGTCAGTTCCTTTTTACCTTTTTGACAAAGTCCTTTGAAGCACTGAAGTATTCAATTTTGAGGAGGTCCCATTAAGCTATCTTTACTTTTGTTGCTTGCAGGGAACTAATGCCTGACACTAGATCTTGAAAGTGTTTCCATACATTTTCTTCTAGGAGTTTTATGATAGTATTTAGGTCTTGGATCCACTTTAAGTTAATTTTTGTGTATGGAGTGAGATAGGGATCGTCTTTCTTTTTTTTTTTGGTTACTGATCTCCAGTTCTCCCAGCAGCATTTATTTATTTTTATTTTTATTGATTTAGCTATTTCCAGGAACATTTATTGGGTTGGTGGGGTGGTAGTAGTTGCAAATCTTTAAAATCATAAATGCGAGAACTTGTAATGAGATCCCAGCTCTTGACCCTCCACCACCACCAGCATTGGCTTTTTATTCTTTTTTAGCTTAAAGGTTGTTTGGTTGTTTATGAAAAGAGCAACCAGGTCAGAGGAATAAATTACAAAGCCCCCCTGAAGGAAAGAGAAGATGGAACAAAACTGAACAGAGAACAGACAGATGATGAAAAGGGGAGAATTCTGTCTTAATATGTTCTCTCACTGCCCCACTGGACCATTTTGTTGTTGATAGGCAGCATTAAGAGGCAGTTAGATTACATGCAAGTAAAAATTATTTAATCCAAAGCCTCAAAACAGCACACATACACAAAACACTTCAGGTTACTCAGCACCATTTATTGAAGACTTCTTTTCCAGTTGAGTAGACTTGGAAGCCTTGTCAAAAATCATTTGACCATAGGGTCAATCTGAGAGTCTATTTCTGAACTCTCAAGGCAATTTCATTGATCAATATGTCTATCTTTATGCTAGTACTGTACTGTTTTGCCACTGTGGCTTATAAGATACTCTAAAGTCAGGAAACATGAGTCTTCCCACTTTGTTCTTCTTTATTAAGATGTTTGTCACTATTTAAGGCCCCTTTCCCTTCCAAATAAATTTGTTAATTGGATTTTCATTTCAGCAAAATAGGCTGTTAGAATTTTGATTGGTATTGCATTTAATCTGTGCATCAAATTGGTATTTTTTTAAAAAAATATTTGTATTGCTAAATCTTCACACACATACATTCCATACATGGTGTACAATCAGTGGCTCACAATATGATCACATAGTTTTGTATTCTTCACCATGATCATTTTTTTTAGAACACTTGCATCACTCCAGAAAAAGAAATAAAAATAAAAAACTTACACATACCATATCCCTTATCCCTCCCTCCCATCGATCACTGGTATTTCCATCTACCCAATTTATTTTACCCTTTATCCCTCCATTATTCATTTATTTTTTATCCATATTTTTTTAACTCATCTGTCCATAGCCTGGATGAAAGGAGCATCAGGCACAAGGTTTTCATAATCACACAGTCACATTGTAAAAGTTATATCTGTATACATTTGTCTTCAAGAATCAAGGCTACTGGAACACAGCTCAGCAGTTCCTTCCAACCACTCCAATACACTATAAACTAAAAATGTCTATTTAATGCATAAGTATAACCTCCAGGATAAACTTCTTGATTCTGTTTGAAATCTCTCAACCACTTAAACTTAATTTTGCCTCATTTCTCTCTTCCCCCCTTTCTCAATCCCTTGATACTGGGTGCCAGCTCATCCTAGAATTTCTGTGCCTTGTTGCCAGGGAGATTTATACTCCTGGGAGTCATATCTCATGTAGGGGGGAGGGCAGTGAGTTCACCTGCCAAGTTGTCTTAGAGAGAGAGAGGCTACATCTGAACAACAAAAGCGGTTCACTGGGGGTGACTCTTAGGGCTAATTTTAAATAGGCTTAGCCTGTCCTTTGCAGGAATAAGTTTCATATAGGGTGAACCCCAAAATTGAGGGTTCAGCCTATTGATTTGGTTGTCCCCAATGCTTGTGAGAATATCAGAAATTTTCCAAATGGGAAAGTTGAATATTTCCTCCTTCCTCCCCAGTCCCCCATGGGGGCTTTGCAAATACTTCTGCATTCACTGCCCAAATTACTCTGGGATATATTGGGAAATCACACTAACCTGGACAAACCAGGTCATGCCCTATTCAAGGTTTCATATACTTATGGTGTTCAACCAAAGTCACCATTCAAGTTAAATTAGGAAATGAACTTCCCAAAATATAAATTTTGCACCAAATGAAGTTCAGTTTGATCTCACACAAAAAGCACTGACATCTTAACGACATTTTGCCTTCTGATTCATGAACACAGAATGTCTTTCTATTTTTTTTTTAGATCTCCTTTGATTTCTTTAGGCAATGTTTTGTAGTTTTCTGTGTATAGGCCCTTTACGTCTTTAGTTAAGTTTATTCCTAGATATATGATTCTTAGTTGTTATTGTGAATGGAATTTTTTTCTTGAATAACTCCTTAGATAGCTCATTAGTAGTGTATAGAAACACCACTGATTTTTGCTTGTTGATCTTGAATCCTGCTGCTTTTCTGTACTCATTTATTAGCTCTAGTAGCTTTGTTGTAGTTTTTCCAGGGCTTTCTAAACATAAGATCATGTTGTCTGCAAATAGTGCAGGTTTACCTCTTCCTTTACAATGAGAATACCTTTAATTTCTTTTTTTGTCTCATTGCTATAGCTAGAACATAGCACAGTGTTGAACAACAGTGGTGACAGTAGGCAACCTTGTCTTTTTCCAGATCTTAGTTAGAGAGAAAGATTTCATTCTCTCACTATTGAGTTTGAGCTTAGCTGTGAGTTTTTCATGTATTCCCTTAATCAGGTTGAGAGATTTTCCTCCTATTCCTGTCTTTCAAAATGTTTTTATTAAGAAAGAGTGCTTGATTTTGTCATATGCCTTTTCTGAGTCAATCGAGATGATCGTGTGGTTTTTTTTTCCCCCCTTTTGAGTTACTAATGGTTATTACATTAATTTATTTTCTCATACTGACCTATCATTTCATACCTGGGATAAAACCCACTTGGTCATGGTGTATTAATCTTTTAATGTGCTATCAGATTCTCCTTGCAAGTATTTTGTTGAGGATTTTTGCATCTATTTTCCTTAGAGATACTAGTCTGTAGTTTTCTTTTCTGGTAGTATCTTTATCAGGCTTTGGTATTAGGGTGATGTTAGCTTCATAGAATGAATTAGGCAATGTTCCCTCTGCCTAATTCAATTTTCTGGAAGAGTTTGAGCAGAATTGGTATTAATTCTTCTTGGAGTGCTTGGTAAAATTCACCCATGAAGCCATCTGGTCCTGGTTCTTCTTTATGGGAAATTGTTGTTTATTGCAAAAAATAGCATATATACAAAAAAGTAATAAATTTCAAAGCATATTGCAGCAATTAGTTATAGAATGTATTTCAAAGTTTGGTATGGGTTAGTTTTATGTTTTTCCTCCTAACTGCTCCAAGATACTGGAGACTAAAAGAAATATCAGTCTGATTCAGCAGTCATACTCAGTTATTAAATCCTATCTTCTCTGTTATAATTCTACCTTCTTTGATCTTTCTACCAATATTTAGGGGTATGGGGGATGGAAATCGTTGATGTTCTGGAGAGGCTGACCCGTTTGGGTTTCAGGATTTATCTGGCCTTGGAACCCATCTGGAGGTTGTGACTTTCTGGACTCTGTTTGAACTCTCTTAGCCACTGATATCTTATTTGTTACAGTTATTCTTCCCCTTTTGGTCAGGAAGGCATTGTTGATCACACAGTACCAGGGCCAGGCTCATCCCTGGGAGTCATATCCCACCTGGCCAGGGAAACTTTTTAGCCCTGGATGTCATGTCCCATGTAGTGGGAAGGGTAATGATTTTACTTGCAGAATTAGAGAGAGGCCATATCTGAGCAACCACAGAGGTCCTTTGGAAGTAACTCTTATGTATAACTATAGATAGACTTGGAAGGTTTTAATCATTGACTAAATCTCTTTATTGTGATTGCTTTGTTGAGTCTTTTATTTCTTCTCAAGTCAGAGTAGGTTGTTTATGTGTTTCTAGGAAATTGTCTGTTTCCTCTAAGTTGTCTTATTTCCTGGCATATAGTTGTTTGTATTATCCTCTTATGGTCTTTATCTCCAGTACATTTTTCGTACTTTGTAAGATGTTTCTCTGTATTCTAGGTGTACATTTCTCTTTCACACACCAAAATCTTTTTCTTTGCAGCTGTGACAGTTAGCTACTTTGCTGGTATGTCAAACTAAAAATTAAAGAAAATAGTAAATTAGGTATCCCAGAAAAGATTGTTTGTCACTCATTCTTGGTCACAATATTTTCAAAAATTTATTTATCTTTTAATTTAACAAATATTCATTAAAACTCATGTATGTATAGTGTATTTTGGTAGGTACAGTAAGAGATATTCAGATAAGTATTACCAATCAGCATTGCTTTCAAGGAACTTACATCCTAAGAGAAAAGAAAAGGCAAAAGCACAGTAAATAAGATTTAAGATGCAATAAGTACCATATTAACATTCAGGCAATATAGGGATTTCCATTCCTGCCAGTTTTGTGAAGTGGAGATCCTGGAGCCTTCTGATTGCAAATAATCTAAAAATGCTGGACAAATATTAAAGACAAAAATCACAGTCAGTTGAATGGGTGAGAATTTTAATTTAATGTAATCTAAATAATATGGCACTCCGAGAGGACTGACAGAAGCAAAACCCTTCCTGGGGAAGGGTCCTTTCAACTCAGATCTATGTAAACATTGGTGTACAAGTATCTGTATATACCCTATTTTCACTCTGAATATATACCCAGAAGTAGAATTGCCAGAAGTAGAATTATAATGTATTTCAAAGTTTGGTATGGGTTAGTTTTATGTTTTTGGTATTTATGTTTATGGTAATTCTATATTTAAATTTATGAGGAACCACAATATTGCTTTCCAGAGTGGCTGCACCACTTTACATAACCACCAGCAGTGCACTACAGTTCCAATTTCTTTGCATAATTGAACTCTTAATATGATAGTTTTTTAAAAAGGCAAATTAAAGAAAGCACCTGAGATGCCTGCAGGAGGAGAAAAATCTTGTGCTTGTTTAGTGAACAGCAAATAAACAGGAGATCAGAGTATATCCATGAGAGTATGATAAGTAATAAAAGAAAACACTGGACTTAATATATTGGAAGCCACAAAAGCTTTTGGTAGTTTAGTGGTATGCCAGGTACACTGGGTTAAACTAAAGGAGGGAGACCCTGGAGATGAAGCTACTAATTGGGAAGCCATGTTAATTAGAGAGGCAGAACTAGATTAGACAGAAAGGAGGATCATGTACCAGAGACTCTTTAGACCTTGATCACTGATTGTATGTGATGAATGCAAGGGAAGAAGCTTCAAGATAACTAGAGGTCGATCTCGAAAGGTTTGTGACTACATGCCAGTGAGAGAAATAAGAATGCTATGTATGGAACATTGGACATATAGAGAGAATAGGATTGGTTTTGTCTATGTTGATGAAGAGGTGTTTGTAGGTGAGACAGGTAATTGGACAGGTAGAGCTGAAGCTTGAGAGGGAAGTTGAGACTTTAGGGTTGTCCTCCTAATTCATGATGTCATTCATAGACTAGATGATCTAGTGAGAGGCCAGGCTGCCCACATTCCCCATCCTCAAAGAGGTCTTTCCTAATCACCCTACTAAAATACTTCCTTCCTGCCCTCCTACTCTGTTTGATATTCCTTGATTTTCTATCTTCCCTCAGCAGGGCATAAACTCTATGAGAGCAGAGACTTCAACTGTTATTTTTTTCCCCCTACTGCTATATTCCCAGCAGCTAGAACAGTATCTGACAAATAGAAATGTTTGTTAAATGAATGAATGAATAAAAAGGAGGCTGAACATGAAAACTTTAAGAGGCTGTCTACCTTGAGGGGTAGGTAAAATGAGTATTATGTGAAGGGAACAGAGAAGAGAGGGAGAATGCATGGGACAGAGGTCATTGATTGGGAAGCCAGAGACAGGAATTTTTTTGACACAACAGAAGTGTTGCCATATGTTTAGAGATGTAAGTGAATATCAAGAAAAAGCTTTAAGTGTAGGCATTATGAGGATATGAATCAACTTTCAAGCTTGTAGAGTATCAGAGAAAGAAGGGAAAATCCCGCTGAGCAGATGGTAGAGAAAGAAGACCAGAAATGATAAAAAAAAAAAAAAAAAAGGTCTTTTGTGCCCAATGTTTGGTGACAAGTTAGGTAGATTAGGGTCTGATAGACAACTGACTCCCACAACCTTGCTCCTCAGCTGTCTATTACTATCACACCGATTTATTGAAGAACAGTATTTTTTTTTTCTTTACTGAGAGTACATTTCATAGAAGGGTCACAAAGTTGAAAAACAAATCATGTATTTCTTCCCTCGTGGCATAATATGCATACGTAGACTCCCAGAATATTTTTAAGCATGTAAAAGTTTTACAAATCAGAACATACGTAAGTGAGTAGGGTAGAATGGGAACAAAAGGAAAAAGAAACGATGTCAAAAGATGTCAAGTGGCTCCCAATTAAAATTATGTGCTTTGATTAATGTTGCAAAAAAGAAAAGAAAATGAAATCTTAGGAAGCTAAAGGCTGAGTGAGTGTACAACATATATTGACTCATTAGTTTGAATACAGCTTAAGCTGTACTTGATGGATGTTGGTAAATAACTAAATCCATAATTTACTATAATGCCCATTATAGATTTCTGAATTTTTTTTTATGGTTGTAAAGTTGTTTCCCCTCATTATAATCTTACTGTTTAAAGCCATCATATATTTGTGAATGTGTATTATTTTTTAGCCTGTCTAAACCACATGTTCATGAGGGAAGAGTTGAATGTATGTAAATAATGCTATTCTTAACCTTTTATGAATGTGATAAGACCCAGTCCACTCATTAGCATTAATAGTGAACAGCTTGTGCGGAGTGCTTCTCAGTCCATCTGAGATACAATGACATTGATAATTTTCTGGTATTTTACCTCACATCTGGGCCAGTTTTCAGTTTCAAACTGCATAAGCTCAGAATATCGTTTTTATTTGCTTAATGTGAGTAGCAGATTTCTACTTACTGAAAACAGTTAAAGAAATCAAGTAGTAAGCTTCGTTATTTGAATCTGTGATTAAGAATTCTGTAATTGTATTTGTTAAATACAATTGGAATGTATTTGTTAAAAATTTTGTGTTTGCTCTAAGTCTGTGTGTTTGTGTGTGTGTTTATGATATCTTTTTTTTTAAGGTCAACAAATAATCCTGCCTGTCTTCCTTTCCATCTTTCCTTCTCTTCCTGTAAAATATAATATCTGAAAAGCTTCTTGGTATGTCCTGTCACTTTTAGATACAAAGATGCAAACAGGTGACTATTTTATAAATACAGGTTGAAGAACCTAACCCAAATACCAAATGAAGGTAAAAATGCTATAGATGAAAATTGGATCTCTATGGATGAATGATTCTGAAGCAACAGTACTTTAAATAAATACATTTTCAGACAATTGGAAGAATGTTACTAGAGTACATGATAATGTAAAATTATTAATTGTCTTAGATGTGATAATACTATTGTGGTTAGGTAAGAGAATATCTTTGTTCTTAGAAGATCTTCTGAACTACTTGGGGTGAAGAGTTATGCTATTTGAAGCTTACCCTCAGGTGATTCAGAAAAAAAGTATTTGTGTGTGTGTGTCTGTGTGTGTGTGTGTATTTTATATCTTTATTTATGAGAGAATACAACTATTCTCTCAAATTGTTAAAATGTTAACAATTTGAGAATCTAGGTGATGAGTATATAAACATTCCGTGTGTTACTATTTTGGCATCCTGGATAATCCCAAACTTTTAGACTAAAAGTTTAGGAGAAGTTTTTTTGGCAAAGTAGTATTAATGATTCTCTTTAACTTATTTATTTTTCTTTGAAGTCATTCATTTGCCTTGAATGAACGCAGCTGAATCTTCCTTGCCTACCTCATGAGGTTACTGTTAATAAAATGAGATTAACGTATATAAAAGTCAAGAAAATTCTATGGGCTTATGAGCTGTGAATTTTATTCTTCACAAGACAGTCATGTCTGCATTATAAATAATAAGGTATCCTGATTCCAGTTTTGGATGATGCCTAATTTTGAAAAGAATTCTATAATTTTATTTCTGTGGATTATTCTAATTTGCAAGCTGCCAGAATGTGATATACCAGAAATGCAACGGCTTTTAAAAAGGGGAATTTATTAAGTTGCAAGTTTATAGTTCTAAGGCCATGAAAATGTCCAGAGTAAGGCAAGGCTATGAAAATATCCAAATTAAGGCACCAACAAGAGGTTACCTTTGCTCAGGAAAGACCAGTGAAGTTCAGGGTTTCTCTCTCAGGTGGAGGGCATGTGGTAAAGTCTGCTAGCTTTCTCTCCTGGTTCCTTGTTTCATGAATCTCCCCCAGGGGCATGTCCTTCTTCATCACCAAAGGTCTTGGCTGTGTGGACTCTAAAGCTTTTTCCAAAATGGTTCCCTCTTAAAGGACTCCAATAAGCAACTCCACCTTGAATGAAACCATCTAATCAAAAGTTACCACCCACAGATGAATCCAGACCTGGCACTGTGGGATCAACAATTCCATCATGAGCAAAAGAGGGGAAAGAAGTGTAATTAATAAAGTATCAGGGGCGGCTGCCGTGGCTCAGCAGGCAGAGCTCCGACCTGCCGTGCTGGAGGTCTGGAGTTGGATCCCTGGTGCCTCCTGCCCATATGCAAATTAAAAAAATAATAATAAATAAAATAAAATAAAGTATCAGTGGTAGAGAGAGTTCAAACAGAATCAAGAGGCTACTCTGGAGGTTGCTCTTACACAAGCTTCAGTTAGACCTTGCTACCTATCATAACCTGCCAGCCCTAACCAGCATCATTCCAGCCAATCTTAAAGAACATCTAGGGTAATATATAAGATTCCACAAGGGTTCCATGCAGTAGGGTAACTTTCTGGAAACCTACAACCTCCGGATGGGTCCCTGGTCCAGAGAAGTCCTGAAACCTAGCCCAGCCTCTCCAGAACATCAGATAGTTCCATCTCCCTACCCCATATTAGTGACACACCTTTCCAATATGAAAAATTTAGAATTTCTATAGCCCAAACGCCCTTAAAGAGAGGGATAAAAAGATCAGAGGTGATGGTGGAGTTATACAGAGAATATAGGATTTGACAAATGAATATGAATATTGAATCACTAAATTGGTATCTCTTTTAGTCTCCAATATTTTAGAGCAACTGGAAGTAAAAACCTAAAATTTTGAAATTGTAGCCCATATTAAACTCTGAAATATGTTCTATAACTAATTGTGGTGCTGTGCTTTGAAATTTATAGGTTTTTTTTGTATATATGTTATTTTTCACAAAAAAGGGGGGAAAAGTCGATTATGATGATAAAATTTAAGCCCTCTAAGCCTTCTATATTCTGGAGCAGCCAGAAGGAAAAATTTGAGAGGATCATATGGTAGCCCATAACAAACTCTGTGATCTGTCCTATAACTTCTTATTGAAGAGTGCTTTGAAAACTATTGCTTTTTTATTTCTTTGCTTTGTATATATGTTATACTATGCAATAAGAAAGTTAAAAAAAAAAAAAAGTTGCCACCCACAGTTGGGTGGGTCACATCTCCATGGACACAATCGAAAAGCTCCCACCCAGCAATATTGAATGAGGATTAAAGGACTTGGCATTTCTGGTGGTACACAACAGATTCAAACCAGCACAAATATCAGAAATGGAGTTTACCAATTCTTTTCATGCTTGCTGTCATCTAGACCAAAATAAAAGTGCAAAGACTAATTTTATGGCATAACTGCTCAAAAGAAGGTTTCACAATTTTTTGTTATATTTATCAGTTTTTTAAATCATCCTTTTTCTTAACCCCGAAAATATTCAGTGCAGGTTTCCATTGTGAAGTTTTGAGAGCTGGCATATACAGACTTTAACATTCTTTGTGATTCCTGGGGAATCCTGAAACCAGATACTAACACTGCTAGTTGTGGTATAGGAATGTGGCAGGAACTTGGGGAATATCTTGTCCCTTTTTCACCATGCTTAGGAAAATACGATCTATATCCCTTTAATTATCAAAATTAACGTCCATGCATTATTGTATTTTGCTTTTCCTTAAACAGTCTAGAGTTTTGCTGTCCTATGTGGTAGTCACTGGCCACATTTGGCTATTTAAGTTAATTAAAATTAAATAATGTTGAAAATTCAGTTCCTTAGTTGTATGTTTCTAGTTCTCAGTAGCCAAATGTGGCTAGTGGGCAACAAATTGGGCATTTTTATCATCACAGAAAGTCCTGTTGCTGTTTTAGAGGTTTTCAGTGAAAGAATGATGCTCAATGAGAATCAATACATATAGGAGTCTTGTCTTAGCTTGGAGGTGCCTGAAGTTTTTCCTTCATATTACATTCTCATAGTCACACATATCCAGATGTAGTTTTAACTTTTGAGTTTAATTCTTAGGATTCACATATTATTTGAGTCTGTGATGCTTTTGTCTCATAGGCTGATGGTGACTCAGAGAGCTTATGACAACAATCATGAACTTGTGGGACTTCAGCCTAAGTTATAGCATAACTGTTTACCATTTTACAAAACTGAGGGAATAGAATGGATTTATAGATCCTGAGAAATTAACTAAAATTATAACATAGGTCATTAAATAAATGAAGACTTGAATTTAAGGAGATACATACAGAAAGTAAAATAAGATAGGATGTAAATTGTAATAGGGTTGCACATAAGTATAAATGTATGGCTTAGAGGTTTATTTTTGTATTTATGAAAAACCCTGGATTTTCTCAATTCTCAGTTTATGTATCCAATCTAAAATCTGTCAGAGTGGTCTATTTGAAAAATAGCCTTAATACAACCCATAAAGAATGTAAACCATCAGAGATCATACTTCATTACCTCTGGATGGCATTCTTTGTACCCTGTCAAGAGTACTTGTGGCACATACTCTAGTCTGCTTGTCTGGTAGTCATTCTCAACCTCCTTCACCCATTGATGCCTGTATTATATAAACTTTAAAAAGTAAATAGTTACTTTTAAGACTCCCTTGCAGCTAGAAATGGACAGACAATATGAGTCAGGCTGATGAGTCATAGGCAGAAGTCTGCTTGAGGGTTTTTGGAAGAGCCTTTTGTTTTCTTGGTAAAAAGGGCTAGACATAGCTGACATCACACCTTTACCCAGAACTATTTAATATCCTTCACACTTCTCCTGTCTTGAATGTGGATGTAATACCTGGATAAGAGCAACTATTTTGTAGTCATGAGGGGATGGACAAGAGATAAGAAATTATCACCTTGACATTGTAGAGCTGAGCCAAATCCAAAAGCCACTCTTGATCAGACTATTTACTAAGTAATTTATTTAAGTGACAGTACATATGGGTTTCTGTTAGTTGCTGCTGGATGCATTTCTAAATTTTTCCTTATATATCCTCAATGAATATTTATGAAATGGAAGAAGGGTATATCAACAATCTAGTCACTCATTTATTTTCGGTTTGTGTTTTATGAGTTTGTGTACATAGCATATACCTGGACCCACTCTCGTTTGACTACCTAATTGGTCACCCCATGTGCTGATTTGAAAAGGCTTATGTACCCTAGAAAAGCCATGTTTTAATCCTAATCAACCTTGTGGGAGCAATGGTTTCTTCTAATCCCTGTTCAGTACTGTATATTGGAAACTTGAATTAGTTTATCTCCGTGGAGATGTGACTCAGTCAGGTGTGGGTATTAAACTTTATTAGGTGGAGATGTTTCTCCACCCATTCCTGGTGGGTCTTGATTGGTTGGTTTTACTGGAATCCTTTAAAAGAAGAAGCACTTTGAAAAAAAGCTAGAGAACAACCAGAGAGAAAGCCACAAGATTCTGAGAGAGAAGAGAATGCTGCAGAACCATGAAGCAGAGTCTACCAGCCAGCTTTACTTTTGGAGATGAAGAAGGAAAACGCCTCCCAGGGAGCTTCATAAAACAAGAAACCAGAAGAGAAAGCCTTGCAGACTTCACCATGTGCCCTTCCGTCCAGGAGAGAAACCCTGAACATCATCGGCCTCCTTGAAGCAAGGTATCTTTTTCTGGATGCCTTAGATTGGACATTTCTATGGACTTTTTTAACTGGGACATTTTCTCGGTCTTAGAACTGTAAGCTAGCAACCTATTAAATTCCCCTTTTTAAAAGCCGTTCTGTTTCCAGTATATCGCATTCTGGCACCTAGCAAAGTAGAATACCCCATCCTCCCATCTCCAGTATATTTGTACTAGTAGAGCAAGATTTTGCTCAGGTACTGGGTGACCGTGTTCTTCATGGTCTGCACTCATTTCAGTTGGTAGGAGAGAGCAAGATGATTATTACTTCCCAGCCACTATCCTATGTTAACCCAACTATTGTATTAGAACCTTAAATTTAGAGTAGAGTTTTCTGGCAGCCAAGAGCATCAGCCTCTGTACTTAGTTCTTGGAATCAGTATGACCTGTTAGTGTGTTTGTCCTTCCCTAAGTTTCATTGTATTATACTATCACTTTATTATTTATTTGTTGCAATGGTAATATATTCACATGGTACAAAATTCAAAAGATACGAAAGACAGGGACATCTTTCCTACACCCTGTCTTTTAGCCAAACTATCCCATCCTTGTAAGGCAACCAATGTAATGTTTTTTTGTTTGTTTTTATTCATCCACAGATCTCCCATGCATTTATGTGTGTGTAGTGTATGTGTTTCTCTCTTGCCTTTTACACAAGTGGTAGCAATCTATATTCCAATCCTTTGCTTTGTTTTTGTCACTGAATCTATCATAGCAGTTCTGTGTGGATTCGTGTATTAAGAGTTTCATCATTGTTCTTAAAACCTGTGTAGTATTCCATAGTATGGAAGTGTCATAATGTATTTATCTAGTCTCCTTTTAGTGGACATTTAGGTTGTTTCAGTCTTTTGTTATTGCAAATGGATGTCACAGCAAAATATCATGTTAATATACTAATTCACCCATCCCATTTAAAATTTGAAAATCTACATATATGGTTACATTTTTTTTCTTTTCCAATTTTATTTTGGTTCTTAAAGATTTATGGCACAGGATGGGACAGAATGAGGCAAGTCAGTTTTGAGGAGAACATTATGGACCTGTTCATAGTCTCAGGAGTCTCCTGTGCATAGGAGTTACTCTTTATTGTCTAGGATAATTGAGATCTTAGGCCATTTTGGTGCTCATACCAGTAACAGATGTTTTAAAGATTTGAGTTACAGGTAGGGATTTGGTGGGACAGAATATGTTTAATTCCTTCTATTTCAGCTACATTCAATTCATTATAAAAATTCTACACAATTGTATTCTTCAAAGACCTTTCAGATATACTGCTTCAATCCATCATTGTAATACTTAAAGCCAATGTTGAATGAATCATCTTCTTTTGCTAATTGGCTAGAAAACTCAGAACTGAAGGTTCTGAATATCAACATAGTGATCTGTGTTTGTTCTTAGGGAGCTAGGCTTGTGCTTCTTAGGGTAGGCAGTTCTCTTTTCACCAGAAAACTATTTGTATATATGTGTACACACACACAGATTAACACTCTTCTCCCCATGTATTCTCATATCAGGTCCTTCTTTCCTGGGAGGAACCATTCAGAACCCATTTCAGTGCATGTTTTAGTTTCCTAGGCTGCTCCAGCAAATACCATGAAATGGATTGGCTTAAAATAATGGAAATTTATTAGCATACAGTTTTTAGGCTGAAAAATTGTCGAAATCTAGGCATCATCAGGGCAATGCTCTCTTCCTGAAGACTGGCTGCTGATAATCCTTGGCTCCTCTGCCTCGTGGCAAGGCACAAGATAGCATGTCCTGGTCTCTTTCTTCTCTCCTGGGTTTTGTTTCAGCTTCTTGCTTCCTGTGGCTTTCTCCCTCTTTCATTCTCTTTTACAGGACTCTGGTAGTAGGATTAAGATCCATCCTGATTGAGTTGGGGCACACTTTAACTGAAGTGGCCTCATCAAAAGTTTCTACTTATAATGGGTTTATATCCATAGGAAGGATTAGATTTAAGAATGTTTTTCTGGGAGGCATATGGCTTCAAACCACCATGGTGGTCCTGACCTCTTCTTCTGTGCCATAGATGTGAGCATGTAACCCTTTCTGGGGCAATCAGAACAGTTGTCCTTCTGCCCATGGTTGGTTCAAGGATGGGCACAGGGCCAATGAGCTTCTCTCAGAGTTTCAGGAGGAGCCATCTCTTTTTGCCAGTGAAAGAATTGACTTAGGAGTTGTCAGCAACATGGTTCCAGCCGTATCTGAAGCTAGATAAAATCCTCAGAATTCCTTGTTACTTAAGCCCCAGAAATGCTTTTGGATAGGAATCAGGTCTAATTTACATGCTGTTTGCTTTGCTTTGTTGTATCTTTGCTTGTTGTGTCTTTTATTCTGAACCCGGAATTGAGTTTTTCTGTTCATTTTGAATGTTCAAATAATGTATGTAAATTTTAATTAGAGTGGTTGTTATCTTAGCAGATTAATTTCTTTTTTTTTCAGAAGGGAATGGCATGAAAGAAAGGTGACTGAAGTGGAAGTAACAGAATTTGTTCAAGTTTTGATTCTGCCATTTGCTGACTTTAAAATCTTAGATGGTTCATTTTTTCTCTTTTAAAAGCTACTTCTAGAGTTTAGCCAGAGATTTATTTTCACTCTTTACAAACCTCTCTTTAAAACCGATTTATCGTGTCTTAACAAAAGGTTTTTGTTCCTCACATAAGACATTTAGAGGCCTAGCTTAACAGCTCCACAATGTCATTGATGACCCTGTCTCTTCTTCTCCTTCTTTGTTGTTCTTAGTTTGTGGCTGTCATCACTCTCTGGGCATCACATCTGCAACTCAGGTGGAGGGGAAAGGGTAAAGAAGAAAATGGGTGTGCCACCTGAGTCAGCTCCCTTTAGAAAGAACTTTTCCTAAAAATCCCTCCAAGTGACTAATCTTTCCCATTAACCAAAACTGTGTCTCATGGTCACATCTGCTGAAAGAAAAGTCTGAGAAATACACTTTTTTAACTGGGCACATTGCTGCCCCCTCAACAAAATTTGGCTTCCTTTAGTAAGAAAGAAGGAGAGAATGAATACTAGATAAGCACATAGTATCTGCCACAACAGTTTGACTAGATGACCCTTGTACTAGATCCCATTACTGGCTCTAGAATTTATTAATTATGTTTAGTAATCTCTAGGAGAATTGATGAGTAAGGGTGTAAGTCTCATTGCCATAGAAAAGCCTAGGGTAGGGGTCAACAAATTAAGGCCCAGAGGTCAAATCCTGCCCACCACCTGTAAGTAAATGTTAGTGAAACACAGCCACAGTCATTCATTTA
The DNA here is from genome assembly GCA_004026745.1 of Myrmecophaga tridactyla. Lineage (NCBI taxonomy): Eukaryota > Metazoa > Chordata > Mammalia > Pilosa > Myrmecophagidae > Myrmecophaga > Myrmecophaga tridactyla. Next base: position 35,874 of record PVIY010003468.1, read on the forward strand.
TATATTGTCTATAACTGCTTTTGTACTTCAATGGCAGAATTGAGTAATTCTCTCTTTGTCTTTTGGTTTTGACAATTTGATTGTAAGGTGTCTCAGTGTGGATCTCTTTGAGTTTATCTTGCTTGGAATTTGTTGAATTTTTGTATGTGCAAATTTCATGTCTTTTATCAAATTTGGTGAGTTTGGGGGGCATTATTTCTTTTTAATACTCTTTATTGCCCTTTTTCTTTCTCTTCTCCTTCAGGGGATCCCATATTGTAATTGTTGGTATACCTGATGGTATCCTTCAGGGCTTTTAGGTTCTGGCTACTTTTCTTCATTCTTTTTCTTCTTTCAGCCCTTCAGACTGGATAATTTCCATTGTCCTCTCTTTAAGTTCACTGATTCATTCTTTTGCCTTCTCAAATCTGATGCTGAACCACACTAGTAGTTTTGTTCATTTCAGTTATTATACTTTTCAGCTCCAGAATTTATTTTTAATTCCTTTTTATAATTTCTGTCTTTTTATTGATTTCTAATTTTATTTATACATTGTTTCCCTGATTTCCTTTAGTTCTTTTTTTTTAACTCTCTGAGCATATTTAAGATAGTTGTTTTAAAGTCCATATAATCATCCAAGGTATGCAGTCAGTAGTTGACAGTATCATCATATAGTTTTTCATTCATCATCATCAATTTTTGAATACTTTCATTTCTCCATTAACAATAAAAATAAAAAAGAACACCCAAAACATCCCATACCCCCTACCACCTTATTATTTATTTGTTTTTTCTCTTTATTCTCCTACTCATCTGTCCATACATTGGATCAAGGGAGTGTCAGTTACAAGGTTTTCACAATCACATGGTCACAATGTAAAAAAACTGGTGTTTTGAAAGACCTACCTGTAACCGTCAGTAGCTAAATAAAACAAAACTGAATTGAAAATAAATGAGCAACAACAACAGCAACATAAAAACCCCTTTCCCAGTCTTACAGATTGGCTTTGTGTTGGGATACTCCTTCAACATTTAGCCAGGCTTGTGCTGAGCCTAGAGCTTAGCCTGAGGTGAAAACTTAGGGTCTTCTCTGGTCTTTTCTGAGCATGTATCTCGCCATTGATATGGTTCTGGCTTTCTAAATTATCCTCTATAAATGGGTGCTTTGGGATGCTCTAATTTCCAAAAGAAACTCTCCCTAGATTTTCATCTCAGGCTTTAGGCAAAATATTACAAGTCTCATCTATAATCTTTTTCCCTAGGTGACTGCTGGTTGATCATTTGCCTTATAGTGTTTTAAGAAGTACCTACCACTTTTTCTGCTGTGAGTGAGTTCAAGATAGATGAACAGAGAGGAGCACTTTGCATCATTGCTTCAGGTAGCCACCAGATAAATTAGAGCAGATATACATTATTTTGCAAATAAGATCTCCTCTGCTCCCTCTAGAATGAGGAACTAGAGTCAAACACTGGTAACACAGCTGCTACTTCAAGACTACCAAAGAGCTGGGGAGGGGAGTTGGGCAAGGCCAAGTGAAAATGCCACATTTGCTTTGTTGCTTCAAAGCAACAAACCAGAGTTCTGACAGTATTGATTCTGGCAGTTTTTGCTTTAAAAATAAATGCTTTTATGCAAGGTACAGGAGCTAGGAGCTGCTTGCTCTGCCATTTCCTCAGCTTTCTGTTTTTGAGGATATTCAAGGAAGTCCATTAGAAGATGACATTTGAGCAAAAATCCAAATAAGGTGAAGGAGGGAGCCATATGCCAGTGGAGAGAAGCACTTTCCAGACTGGGAACAGCATGGGCAAAGGAAGCAGAAGTGTGTCTGGAGTGGTTGAGGAATAGCAGGAGAGCCAGAATGGTTGGAGCAGTGTGAGCAGAACGGAAAGTGGTTAGAGATAAGCTCAAAGAGGTTGTAAAGGTTGTTATGGTCAAGTTCATGTGTCAAGTTGGCCAAATGGTGGTACCTGTTTGTCTGGTTGGGCAAGTCCTGGCCTGTTGCAATGAGGACATTTCATAGAATTAAATCATGATAATATCAGCTGCATCCACAGCTGATTCCATTTGTAATCTGCCAAGGGGAGTGTCTTCTGCAATGAGTGATGCTCAGTCTAATCACTGGAAGCCTTTTAAGGAGGATTCAGAAGAGACAGGCTCTCTTCCTGCTTCGGCTGGTGAGCCTCTCCTGTCGAGTTCGTCCAGATCCTCCATCGGAATCGTTGGCTTCACAGCCTGCCCTGTGGATTTTGGACTCTGCGTTCCCGTGGTCACGTGAGACACTTTTATAAATTTTACATTTGCAAGTGTTCCCTGTTGATTCTGTTTCTCTAGAGAAACCTAACTAATACAAGGTTATCATGAAGGGGCCTTGCAATCCCTTGGAAGATGTGAAATATTGGAGGGTTCTGAGAAGAGAAATAATATGACCTGCCTTATATTTTAACAAGTTTGTTCTGGTTACAGGATTGACAGTAGAATATGGGAGCAAGTTTGGAGCCTGGGAGACTAGACAGGAGGCTATTCGGCCACTTCTGGAAAGAGATAATAGTGGCTTGCACCAGAGTGATGGTGGTGAAAGGAAAGGAAGTGGTTGGATTCTGACTAGGTTTTGATAATAGAACCATCAATTAAATATTAAATATATTATATTTAAATATTGCTAATTATTTAATATAGGGTGAGAGATAAAGAGAGGAAACAAAGATGACTCAAAGGCTTTTGGCTTAGGCTGTTAGAAAAATGGAGTTTCTGTTTATTGATGTAGGGAAGCCTCCAACAAGAATAAGTCTTAGGGAGAAAGATCAGGCTTTCAGAGGTACTTATTAAATGCACAAATGGAAATGTTAAATTAGGCAATTGCATGTACAAGTCTGGAGTTTAGGGGCAAGACCTGGGCTAAAATAAATTTGTGAGTCAGCAGTATGCAGATGACATTTTAAAGTGATGGACTATATAATATCACCAGGGGAATGAATGTGGAGAAAAGAGAAGAGATACTGAAGGACCCTGGAACACTTCAAAGTAAAGATACTTTACTTTGTCATAAAAATGATACTTTACTAAAGTACTAAAGATACTTTACTAAAGTCATAAAAATGAAAAAGAACCAGCAATGAGGCTGATAAGGAGAAACCAGTGCTCCTTCTCGAGAAAATCCAGGAGTATGTGATGACCAGAAAGACAAGTAGAGTAAGTGCTTCAAGCAGCAGAGAGTAATCAACATGTCAAATGTTGCTGACAAATAGTCAAGGAAAAGTAGAAACTGGGGGATTGACCATCGACTTCAGCACCATGTGGAAATCATAGGTGACCTTGTAAAGAGTGTTTAGATGGAATGGAAGGAATAAAAACACCAATTTGAGTGGGTAAGAGAGAAAGTAAGAGGAGAGTACAGACAGATATTTCAAGGGATTTTTCCTTTCTTAAAAGAAGCAGAACATGGGGAGATAGCTATAGGAAGAAGTGGGCTTTTTGTTGTTGTTGTTGTCCTCATTTGTTTTTCTACATAGGAGAAATTAGAGCAAATGTTTAAGCTCACTGAAATGAACCAGGAAATTAATGGTGTGTAAAGTTGGTGGTAGTGGGGGGTAAGGGTGGCAGATGAATTGCTATTGTGAGGTCCTTGAATAAGCAAGAAGTAATGGACCTAACGTACAGGTGGAGTTTTGGGCCTTGGAGAAGCACAAACTGTTAAACCTGCAGTAACTGGAGGTGAGACAGTGTCCTTGCACATGAATCAAGGTGTGGTGGGTACATGGAGTCTCTCTGACGCCTTCTGTTTTTCTCAAGGAATTAGAACACAAGGTCAGCTGCTGAGAGTTAGGATGGAAGAGGAGATATTGGAAATTTGAGGAGAAACAAGAAAGTTTAGAGTAGCACTTTAGGCATATATTATGATTGCCAGGCAACATTAAGGGCTGAAAATGAAGTTAATAGTCATGAATTTAAAGGAAGCAATTCATAGCTGTGTGATTTTCTCCAGGTAAATTCAGCTTATGGGTATGGGCATTCAGTAGGATTTAATTATGGTTGGAGTTTTACCACATGAGTATGATGAAGCAAAAGCAAGTCAACTTAACTATTGATGACTGCAGGGAATTAATTATAATGATGGACTTTAGCCTAGATAAGGACTTGAAGGGGATAAGGATAGGTTGAAAAATTATTAGAGTTTGGGTACTAGAAGTTGTCCACTGGAAAGCTAGGAGGTGGTGGTTAGTGAGATGCTTGTAGGTGAGATTTATGGAAAAGGTAATTATAAGACTCAGGCATGCTAATAAAAATTACTCTGTCTTTTCATAGAGTAAATGAAAAGATCCTTGGGAAAGAGGGAATCAAGGAATTGAAAGGCCAGGGAGTCAGAATGAAAATGCCCTTGTATCATGAAATCACTAGAAATTATGGCATGGCAGATAGATATTAGAGACAGTGATCCAGGAGCATAAATCTTTGAGGAGTGAAAGGGGATGACCACCAGTGGAGTCAGTGGATGAATGGCTGCACAGAAGGGTAGTGGAGAATGTACGTGATTCCATGAAA
>PVIY010003468.1:40492-52124 GCA_004026745.1 Myrmecophaga tridactyla
AAGGAAAATGCTGAGTGCTCAGGACTTACAAGCATTAACATCATATGTTGGCAGATCCACTTATAGGTTCCTAAATACACTTTTTTTTTTTTTTTTTTTTGCTGAACTGCAGCATAACTGACATGAGTATGAAACAGCCACAGAGCCCAAGAGTCCTGGGGTGGTGCCCACCCAGAAAGTTAAAGAAAGTGAATCTTTTCTGTAGAAAATTGATGTATATACTAAACTGTGGAAATGGAAAATTTGAATTATTGGCTCTCCTCTCTTTCCTTCAGGGTATTTGCCATCAAAACATTGTTCACTGAATCCACTATGTGGATCTTTCTCTTGTTAAAAATGGCTCTAAAATATGTGTGCTGCTTTGAAATGGTTTGGACTGCTGTTGTTTCTATCATTAACCTTTTTGGTTGCACACTAGATTAAGGTTTTGGGTACCACCACTGACCGTGCTATATTTAGTTGTCTTTTTTGGTAGAGATGCATAATTGAAAATGTACAAATGAAAACATCCATCTACCCCTGCTTACATTTAGAATTATTTTTATAACTCTTACAGTGATGCTTCTCTTGATTTTTATTTTGTTGGGCAATTTTGTTTGTTGTGCTTTTTGCCCTTTAGTAATTGGCCCCCTCTAGGATACACTAGGATACAGGTCTAAAATAGACCTTGCTTATATAGACTTCCCCAAATTCTTAAGAGTGACACTTCAGTATTGTCTCAATGACTACCTTGAAATTATGAGAGTTTGATATATTCCTCTATATGTATATATAATAAGAAAACAGTTTGTAAGATATTTTTCTTGTGTAACTTAAGCAGAAAATTTTAAACTTTTTAAGTAAATCTGCAATTAAGTTTTGTGGGTTTTTTTTCTTATAATAGAAGTTATTTTTGAATATACAGCATTATTTATTGGTTTTATATTTTCCTAATACCATTCTAATATATATACACAATTCTGCTTTTCATATTTTATCTACCTGAATGATATGGGTGTTTTTTTCATGAAATTATAATTCACTGTATCCCATTTTCACTTATCTCTGTTTCTTTTAGTATGTTATGGACAAAAAAGATAAGTCTTGCTTATGGGTTATATTGCCTGCTTTTTTCTACCAGTGTTGTGTGAATTTGGCAGTCAACTGTCCACCCTTCTATAAATTAAAACAAAGGTGACTGACATATCAGTTTGGTCTTTCTGCCATTGATGGCATATTGACTCCAGTCCAGTAGAGATACTTTTACAAGTACTAATGAAGGAAAGGAGTTAATCATTTTGTCTTGCCTTTGCTGTCTTCCCAGCTGTTCTGTAATGATAAAATCTCATTCTCCAAAATATTAAAAAAAAATTTTTTAATTCTTGTTTCTCATTTTGCCTATGGGCAGTCTTTAAGAAGGCATTTATGGTTTACTTCTACAATTCCTTTTTTCATTTTATTTATTAGACACAGTAAAAGGTTCCCCACAGCCCAAGGCTTCTAGGCATGTGTAGACTGTAAAAATACACAATTAAATCAAACAGGGCAGCTAAAACTCCACAAACAAGGTGAAAAAAAAGTTCAGGGCTTTATTTAGTAAGGAAAGACATGCCAAAAAAATAGATCCTGCTCTAAGGTTAACAAATTAGAACTCTGCTGAATTAGGCCAGGGAGGGAATTCCAGAGATAACCAAGGTCCTGATGGGCTGACAAGGGGAAGGAATTCTTCAGGAATTGGCAGATGTTGCTGTGCCCAGGATTCTCCAACAACTGTCCTCCAGGACACTGCAGTAGATATAACTGCACATATAAATGAAGAAAGCACATATAAATGGCCTGTTTGAAATGAAGGGTTGAGGTCTGTAACCCCTCACACGTATTCCAGTGTGCTATCCCTCAGTAGAGCGGCCCTCCTTCAGTCTCGTTCTAATCTCATCTTGTCCCACTTGTGCTCTAAGCAGCATCTGCTACAACATATACTTAGCATGATGGTAGGGGGGTGGTTAAGCCATCCAGGGGATGGGCAGTATCTCCCCAACTCACTGAGGAGTTCTCCAGGGACTAACACAGAAGCCTTCTCAGCAGTCTTCCTGCCTCTGCTCTTGAGCCTTTCCCCTCCCCCGCCCGACCACCACACACGCACAAACACACACACACACACACACACACACACACACACACACACACACAGTCTGTTCTCCACACAGCATCCTGTTCCAGTTCCTTCTCCACAGATTTATGTTCTCAAAACACAAATCAAATGTCCTCACCCCCTTTGATGGCCCTCCACTGTAAAGAGGATAAAATCCAGACACTACCTCATGGTCCCTGTGATGTGATTCCTGCCTGCTCCCTCTGCACTGCTCCCCAGCCCCCAACTCCAGCTTCATCCCCAGTCACTTTCCTCCCTTGCCCATTATGCTCTGGCCTCTTTGGTCTTCTTTTTGTTTTTCCAAATTCTCAGGTTCTTTCTCTCTTCAGGACTTCGGTATGTATCATTTCCTCGGTCTGGAATGTTTTTCTTTCCAATTTATTCGACTCCTTCTTCCTCATCTTCTAGTTACAACTGAAATGCCAGCTTCTCAGAAAGACCTGTCAATAGCGGATTCTGCTTGCTCCTAACAGTGTCTGTCTCAGCCTCCTGCTCATTTACTTTGTGGAACAGATGGCAAGAACAGATCTGAGTTCTTTGGCTCATTTGGCCATCTCCACCCTCAGAATATAGCTCCATGTGGGCTGAGATCATGGGTGTCTTATTTACTGATGTAATCCCAGCACCCAGAATGGGATTGGGTGCATAATTGATATTCAATAAGTAACTATAGAATAAATAAAGTAAAAGTTACTATAATATCCACACACCTATTTGTTATCCCTCCTCCCTTTCAATATACCCATTGCTATTTTTTTAAACCCAATTTCATGTGTGTGACACTCCCAACCAGAAGGGAATACTTACTGTGCAATTGTCCTCAGAGTGGTGGTGCTGGACCTAGCAGTGCTTGCTTGACTTTGAAACAACTAAAAACATTGTTGGAGCTCCTTCAGGAGGACAAGTCCCTTATTAATGTGACCACTGTGTCATCAGCTTATTAAGCAGAAGACTTGGCAGGTGATCCCCCCTTCTTGACCTTCTTTGTTTTTCATAGCCATCAGCTTCATCCTTTCTTCTCTTTTTGTCAGGTTCTCTTGGGTCTGTTTCTTCTTTTAGTGCTCCCATTTCAGCATGTTGACCAGTTCTGGACCACCAGTTGCTTGCTGTTTTCCTGTGTTTTGTTTAGTAAATTTGATTTGTTTTTTTTCTGAATTTGATTCTTCCCTGAATAGTCCTAGATGTTCTCCATATTTATACCTTTGACCTCCCTACCTACTTCTATTCCTTCTTTTCAGGGCTCTAAACTTTCATCAGCCCTTAACTTCATGATTTGACTATGCCTCTGGTTTCAGACCCAGTTGTCTCTTTTCCCAGTGCTACCTGTTCAAGGGACAGCATCCCTCCACACATCCATGGCCAAGCAGCCTTCAGCCTTTTTCTAAGTCCAGATCACCCAAGAGATATTAAGAACCTGCAATATTCTGACATTGCACACTCTTCTTTAAGACATTTCTCAAAGTTCACCTTGTCCAAATTGTCAAGAACAGTGACTGCTCATTTTAGGGCTTGCTTAGTGCCATGCTATCAATTCAAGTTCATCCCTTTTTCTAAAGGTGAGGTTTTTCCTCTTTCCTCCACCCCGTTAAAGTAGCGTCCTAAAACATGAAACACAAGGCTCACTATTGGGCTATTCATTCATCTAAAAAAATATTTATTGACCACCTACTATGTTTCAGGCTCTGTTCTAGATATTACATTCTAGTTGTGCAAGCATTCTAGTGGGAATATGTATATAGTATATGCAAATATGAGCCTTTATATATTAAAAAAATCAGTGTATATTACTATATGCTACCCCCTAGCTTTTGTCTAAGTAAATTGTGTCTCCACAGTGTTGTAGGTTTTTCAAGAACAAATATTTTTTCCTTTAGTATGTGTACTACACTGCTTGGCAGAGTGCTGAATACAGAGCATTTGTTTAATATGTTCAGTGTTTTCACTAAAAATGGAGTACATAGAAAAGTCTATTCATGTGACATACAGACCCCTCCCCAGCACACACACACATCATTGCATTCGTTGTTTGTCTCATTGAAGTCTAACTCTCCTTTGTGTAAACATTCTCCTGCATTAATGGGTGACTTCCAATTACAGGTTCATGGTGCATTGACTTACTGAATATGGATATATCACAGTTTTATTTAAACTTCACAATGTAAACATTGTATTTTTCTAGACCTAGAGTTGCAAACTCAAGCATTGATGATATGCATTTTTAATTATATGACTGTACATTTTCTCAATATAATAATAAATGTAAAAAATAATGAAGCATCCAGAAACTTGATAGGAATTGCATCATGAGAAATCACAATTTTATCAAACTTTCCAGGCATAGGCTGTGAGAAGCCATTTTTGCCACAATAAGATAGGTTTGTCTGACTGTTTACCTATCTATCTATCTCTCTATAAGGATAAGAACACAGGAGCACACAAAGTAGTTGCTACATTAAACTACTCTAAGTTGGGATTAAAAGCATAATGAGAGGCCTCGTTATGTGCTTCTTTGCAGACAATGAGCAGAACCTGACCTTATAGAATAAAAGTGAACAGGGCGGTACGACGGTGGCTCAGCAGGCAGAATTCTCACCTGCCATGCCAGAGACCCGGGTTTAATTCCTGGTGCCTGCCCATTCAAAAAAAAAAAAAAAGAGCGAACAAAGTTTTTTCACATTACAAATAGGGTATGTGAGTGAACAACTCAGAGAAGCAAAACTCACAAATTTAGAAAACAACAGATATATGTGTAGTGTTCCTACAGGCCTGATGTCCTTTGAGGGTCTTTGTGCAAGTGATTGGGTAAACTCCCAGGTGCTTATATATTGTCTTTGATCATGTTGTCTTTATGTACCAAGTTCAAATAAAAACTATCAGCAAAGCCCTCCTGAAGCAAATGGCATTGCTCATGGGTACAGTTGCTTTGGACTATGCTGTAAATACCATGAGATATTTAGCACTGACGGAATCTGGGATTTAACAATCTGTCAAACCGGAAACAACTTTTAATGCATTAAACATCAATGAGATCTTTCGTATTATTTATGAATTGTTGACATAAAAATTTGCCATTCCAGGGTATTTTAACTTTAGTCACGGACAATTTGCCGTCTAACCCTTCTTATAGCCAAGGATTTTTCTTGTTGTTTTATTTTGTTTTGTACTGTTTTGTGAGTATAGGCTAAATGTTGCTATAAGAGATATTTTCTTACTTAATCTTATGGATGACGATTATAGCCTATAGTGAATCAAATGAGAAGGATTAGAAGAATAAGAACTCTCAATGAAGAAGAAGGAAATTTGCTTATTCATGCTATTTGTGTCTCCAAAGATATTCTTCATAGATACTTGTTTGATCAAAGTTATAAGAGACCCTTATAAATTACATAGAGCTTGTACTTGCATATTTGATTTTAGGGATACCATGCCACATTTCTTTGTCTAAATATCCAGATGGTCCAGCATTTTGGGGCTGCCAAGTATACAACTGACTCCATCTTTAGGCTTTCCTAAGGAAAATTTATCAGGATATCCTGACTTTTAAGCAATTTAACAATTAAATTATGTTCATGTGAAAATTCCAATGAAAATGGAAGGCAAAGGTACTAAACAAGCCTATTTTAAAGGTCATATAGGAAAAAATCACATGAAAGTAGCAAAGAATATTTTGCAAGCAATGAACACTGAGGGAAACTGGCCCCTCAGGATATTCCGTAAAGCTATAATAAAGTCCTTCAAGTACTAATGTGGGCATAGTTGCATGAATGGAACAGATTAATCTAGATATAGGTGAAAACAAATATGGTAATTTAGTATGTGACAAAAATGGCATTTCAAATAAGTGAGTAGAGGTGAATTTTTCAACAAATTATGTTGGGCATAAGGCTGGCCATTGAGGAAACAGAAAATAAATCGAGATCACCACTACAGTCCTGCCACCAAAATTGACTCTAAATGGACTGAAGTTTTCAGTGTAAAAACTAGAATTCTAAAAGTATTAACAGAAACATGGACAAGTTATTTGCATAATTATGGATTCAGGAAGGCCTTGCCAGTAAAATTTCTGACACAGAAGCTATAAGATTAATAATTAGACCACATGAACATCAAGAAATTCTCCATTAGAAAAACGAATGTCGACAAAATCAAAAGATATATGACAAACTGGGAGAAAATATTTGCAGTATACATGACAAGGGACTAATTGCCTTACTGTATAAAGACTTACTTTATACTTACTTTTATACTTACTTTAGCAAGTTAGTAAGAAAAAGACCAAGACTGCAGTAGAGAAATGGATAAAGGGAATTTTCAGTTTGATGGATATGACAGAAATCCAGCCACAGAGATTTAACAAAATGATAATATACTTTCCTCACATAAGAAGTCTGAAAGCAGTCCAAGATTGGTATAGTGGCTCCACAGTGCTTCAAGGGCCTATACCCTCTTTCTGTTCTGCCTTCCTTAGTGGGTGGCTTTGTTTCTCAGTTCCACAGATGGCTGATCCACCTCCAGGTACTGCATCTGAGGCAAATGGCAGCAGCCAATAAGATGCACACTAGTTGAGTCTGCTCTTTAACACATCTGTTAAAACTACCACTTGGCCTGCCTGCTGCAGAGGAGTTTGGGAAGCTGAGCACATCTCTGCCCCCTACTCCCGCCTCCAAATTAGAGGTTTGCCTATAAGGAAGAGAGAATGGATAATGGGTAAGCAACCAGTTTTTTATGCCACACATATGAATGCAGCACACAGATAAATGCAATTGCTTGTCAACAAATAGATATTTAACTTTATTCATAATTAAATATATGCAAATCAAGACAACAGTAAGATACTGCTTTTCATTGTACATCATTTTGTTCTTTTTGAGTATTTAAAACCTGTACTGTGGTTTTCACATACATGTTTTAGAATTACAATAATGAATTGAAAATGTCCATTTTGTCAGGGGATAGTCAAGAGAGTTGATTTAACCAGTAGGCATGTCAGACATTAACATTCAGCTGAATACCAGCCCCTCCTCTTGTTTTAAAATGAGGAATCTCACTTTTTGCTTAGTAATTAGGATTGTGTCACTAGCTATCAAAAAAATGTTGACTAATATTTGTGTTGACTTCTTTAATACCCGTAGTGATTTCTCTGTCAAATTTCTACAAATTCTTCATCTCTAAAAATGATGACACAAAAATAGTAAGTAGGTATCTGATTATATATTGCCTAGGTTTACAGTGAACTAAATGAATGTCCAGATCTCACACATTTTATTTTAGGAAATGCATTTCTTACATTCTATAATTATAATTTCATTCCATAGTAGTTACTGACTTAGGTATATAAAGGATCTATTTGCCATTATTTTTATTTATTTATTATTGTTATGTTGAATGAAACTTTATCTTGTTTATCTACTTATTTTATGCAGCTACTTGCACGTGTGTTAATGGAACCTTGAATTGGCTTAGTTTATTATTTTGGGTGTAGAAAGCAAAGTACTCAACGTGTCATTCCATGTTACAGATAAGAATCAAAGTTTCCAAAAGAAACTTTTTAAGGTTTTTAACTTGGAAAATTGATGCCCTACTACTACTACCTCTACCATTGGATGTCAGTTGAGTACTGGTTCCATCTGTTGTAGAAGATCAGCAGGCAGGTATGCTAACAGATCTTGTTCAGCAAAACCTTTGGGCACCAGCAAAATGTTAACCTGTCTTCCTACCATCAATATTACTACCACCGAATGTTTAAATAGTACCTCAAGGGTTATAGAGTTCATATATATAAATGCAATCCTTATAGCAGCCCAGAAAGATATCTTTTAATATTCATGATTTACAACTGTAAAAACTAAAGCTATGTGCCTGCCCATTAAAAAAAAAAACAAAACAAAAAAAACTAAAGCTATAGGGTGTTTGGGTGGTTTAGTGGTAGAATGCTCGCCTTTCACGCGGGAGACCCAAATTCAATTCCCAGGCCATGCACCCCCCCAAAAAAAGCAACAAACTAAAGCTATGGAATTTTTTTTAAGAACTCACAGTTGCCACCTTGAGACTCAAAATGAGGTCTTCTGTCTAAGTCAATGGTTTTTCTACATCACAGTGATAATATAAAATTTGAGTACTTTCTGTGGAAAAAATTTAGAATCTTCTCAAAAACTCTTAATCATTCTTTCATTGAGTTTTTGAATGAGTATATATTGAGGACAAGAAGCCCTGATAAAAGCTTCCAGGGTACCCTGTCCCTGTCCCCTTTCTGAGCAATCAAGTCTTGTCTTGCCATCCTCAATGCCATGTTGGCAATGCTGGAGGCAGGAGTGTGTGTATATGAATGTGTGTGTTGAGGAGAATGGGGAGAGGGGAAAGTAGGTGAATAAGTAGAAACACTTTGCTAGTCACTAGGGGGACTCAAAGGTAACTCAGACACCCTCATCCCAGAGAGCTTGGGTCTGATTAAAAGGCAATGGTGCTAAAAAATAGATTTAATTCATGGTGGGGGAAAGAGAGCCAGCAAATGCAGTTCAGAGCAGTGAGCCTAGTGGGGAATATCTGGGGATTAGAGTATTAGAATTCCAATTTGGCTGGAACAGATGATGTGTAAATATAAAGAGGGTGATGAGGTTGGGAAGAGAGAGGAGGGATGGACCAGGCTAAGGAGTGTGGATTTCATTCATTGGGAAGTTGGGAGCCATTGAAAGTTTTTTTTAACTGCTTAGTGATGTGATCATAGCTGGGGAACATACCTCTTTTTGAGTAATCTTTAGTGTTTCTCTTTCCCATGCTTTCCATATCCATTCTATCAACAGCCCTAGTAGCTCTACCTCCAGAATGTATTTCCACTGCCACCATGCTCACCCAAATCACCATCATCTGGGCTGCTATAACACCCTCTTTAGAGGCTTGCAGCTTCCATACCTGCCCTTCCAATCCATTCTACACAGGAGAATAACCTTTTAAAAATTTCAAATAAATTCTATACCTGTCCTAGTTAAAACCTTCTGTTGTCTTTCCATCACACTTGAAATAAAGTCCACCTTCTTGCTCTACACACAAGGCCTTCTGTAGGACCACATGATCTGGCTCTGCAGTAGGCAGTTGGAATGTGGGATAACCAGAGCTCTTTGTTCCCCGAGGCAGAGCTGCAGAAGAAACAAGGACTGTGGGTTAAGGGAGATGTTGGGAGAAGTCACATTCCCTTGTTACTTGTGGCATGACTTGTGATAAATCATTGGGCCTCTCAGAACCTCAGATTCCTCATCTGTAAAATGATAATAAAACCCACTGTGGCAGAGTGGTTCTGAAAAATGAACTGCAGGACATGAAAACATGGAACCAACACCTGGCGCAGGGTAGTTTCTTAATGACAGAGCTTCCTTTCTCCTTTCCTTCTACCCTAAGAGGCAAAGGTTTAAAAATATATACTCATCTCACAGTTTAAATTTGTGGTATTCTTTCTTCTCAAAGTAATTTATGTATATGGTTTAAAAAAAAAACAACACTTTCAGGCTTATGATGAAAACAAGGATTTCCCCTTTCCTGACCCCGCAATCCCCTCTCCACCCCCCAGTTTCCTCTTGCCTGAGACCACTGCTTTTAACTCTCAGCTTTTTCTTCTAGAATTTACCTCCGTAATTGAAAACAATATGCTTATACTACTATTTCTTGATTTTTTACATTTTAGGTATTATTTAGTTATTTATCTATGAAAGGTTTAGGAGGCGAAAGGGTGAGAAAGAAAGAAGGTAGACCAGGAAGTTTAAAGTGAGTGGGTTTATTTCTGTGCTCCCGGGCAGAGCTCACTAAATCCAAGATGGAGGGAGGTGAGTCCACGCGCGGGCTTTGGCGCAGGCAGCTTTTAAGGATGGAGGTCAGGTGACGTCCAGAAGGGGCGGTTCATTAGTTCTGAAAGTCGTGTCGTCCGGAAGGGGCGGTTCATTTGTTCCGGAAGTCATGTTGGGAGGGGCAACACAGCCTCCACAGCTCAAGTTGCAGTGCCCTTTCCCGTTCCCCCGACCTAACAATCTATTTCATATTTATCCCATGAAAGCTAAGGATTTAGTTTCCTTATACTTCAACCCCAAATCTATACACATGTGCTGCTGCATCTCATACTATACTGTATCCTTCTTTTTAACTCATCAGTATTCAGAGTTTATATTTTTGATTAACTGTTCTTACTTGAGTTACATAATATGCTAAGATTCTGTGTCCTTTGTTGTACAATTTATTTGTTCCTATAATTAATATTAGCCTTCTTTTTTCCTTAGTTGGCTGAGTTTTTGTTTTTGTTTTTGTTTTTGTTTTTTTAATTTGGTGCGGGGCTGGCATGCGTACTGATAAAGAACAACTTTTCTTGCAGTTTAGGATCTTACAGCTTTATTGAGCAATCCAGGAACTGCACAGCATCCCATTCAGAAAGTAGAAGGCAGCCCCATGGAGGGAATGTAAAGAAGAAGCTTCTATAGGGAGAAAGCAGAAGCAAATGAGGAAGTATTCCGATTGGCTGACATTAAGTTTCCCATTTACTTGGAGAGTGGTTCCTACACAGTGGGGAGCAGGTAGTTGCTTAGGAATGAGAAGTTAGCTGGCTTGTATAGGAAGAAGGAAGTTAGATGGAGGTAACTAAACAGCTGTATTTAAATTTGGCATTCTGAGCAAGCCAGACATTTCAGGAAATAGAAACTAGCTTAAGTTTTGGGTTTTGCTGACATGGGGCTTAGCCTGGGCACCTCCGTGTTGCGCCTACTAGATTTTATTTATCAGTACTAGTCGCTCTTTTATCCCCAAACTTCCCCCAAATCTGAAATATTTCTGTCAATAATTTCAAACCCAACATGTTATTCTGTTAGTTTACTTTTTTTTCTGTTGGAAATATCTGTCCCAGCATCTTCTGGCTTCCTTCTCCAATTTGGATTGTTTGGTCCCTAAGCCTTCTGAAGAGCCATATGCCATCTGGGAATCGCTTTGTCTTCTTTTGAGTTCTTTGTTTCAGGATCTCATTTTCTTCCTCATTTACCTTCCTCCTTCATTTTGCCAAGTCACATTTCTCTCGTAGCTTTCTAAGAAAGGGCACATGGGAAGTAAATTCTTTGAGACTTTGTGGAGCTTTATTCTCCCCTCATATTTGATTGATATTTTGACTGAATATAGAATTCTAAGTTTCTCTGAGTATTTTGAAGGCAGTCCCTTATAATCTAGTTTCCAGTGTTGCTGTTGAAAATATGATGCCATAATGACCCCCTTACTTTCTATGTAATCTTTTTTGCCCCATCTGATAGTTTTAAAAATTTCTTTCCTCAGTATTTTGATATTCCACAGTGTTATACTTTCATATGTGTTGTGCTGGAAGGTTGATGGGCCTTCTATCTGAAAGCTCATCTTTCAATTTTTGGAAAAGTTCTTGAATTATTTCTTTGCTATTTCTTCCCTTCTCTTTCTTCTGTTCTCTCTTTCTGAAATTCCTATTACTCAGATGTTGGATGTTTTGTCCTCTTCTTCTTTTCTTAT